>JBBUKS010190891.1:0-23434 GCA_038050645.1 Hedychium gardnerianum
CTTTCCCTTATAAACCCATGATCTTTCCCATGTATTTTCAATGTGGGACTTTGTTTGCAACCTTGCAACCCCAACACAGGCTCATCGCCTTGAGCTCTCTGCTAACCTTCCATCTCTTTTTTTGATCTATGCAGATACCCGACCGGGCATTTGGAGCGGTAGACCGGCGGTGCACCCCGATCGGAGTCAAAGCGCATAGACCGACCAGATCACTTCGCCTTGCGATGGTCCAGTCAGTAGTTCAGCTTTCCCGTGGATCGTCCCCCAGTCTCCGCGCAGGAATAGTAGTAATTCACAATGCCGAAAGATAGGTTTGAGCTTGTAATAACATTCAATATCTCATGCAACAAAAAATGTAATCAAATTCCAGAATGGCAAAATCAACAAAAAGCATAGATCATTGAGTTTATAGCTTTATATCATGATAAATGATACACAGAATAAATTTAAAAACAAACAAGCAACTAAGAAGGAGATGATTTAGGTAAGCAGCACAAAAAGGGTCCCTGGTTAATCAATGTTTCATTCATCAATCTGATATTAAGCCAATGATTAGCTAGTTTTCAAGTTGTCGAGTTGTGCCAAATGGAACAGGTTTCCTTTCCAAAATATTATGAGATCTCCTTAAAGTGCTCACTGAAAATCAAAAATAAGGCAATGCTGATCGATTGAACGATCACCAAGGTCTCAAAACACTGATTCTACTTGTATATAATCCACACATTAAAGTTGTGAGTAGTTTGAAGCCCTATTTCCAGCTTTCAAGTTTAATGCATTTTTGACAACTTACCAAGAATGCCGAGATAAAGAATTAAGTCAAGAATAAATTTAATAGATATTGCTGTTAATACCAGCATAATACTGCAAGAGTCAGGTCTTTGGAACAGGTTCCTCTTTCAAAACAGTTTGTGCTACCCTCGAAAGTGTTTTCTGAAACATAGACACTGTTGATTAATGGAACACTCTCCACAGTTTGTCATTGAAACAAATCAAATTGTGTGTAATACACATATACATCTCATTGAATCATCATCCTTCTCTAAAAGGAGACAGAAACTGTTCATGGTGAAAGTATTTATGATTCACCAACCATCATCACAATGTTTTTAATGATTTTTCTTTAGTTTCCTCTACATTTTTAAACTCGAGTAGAAGCGCTAGAGTTACACCATAAGGAAGTTTTATTATGGAAATGTTAACACTATTCTCCCTTTTGTTAGTAAACAAAGCCATCATGTTACAGGATCTGCTAGAACTGATCAATATTCTTTCAACACACCTTGGCTAAAGAGGCTAAATCACTTAAACCGACAGAAGTGGCAGCTGGGGCAACTGGTAAAGACCTTAGGATGTTTTGGCCAAGGCCGAAGATCGAAGACCTGCCTTCATCAAAAAGATTTGGGGGATGGAGACTCAAGAGTTTCCATATATATCTTTCTAAACAAAAGCACCTAAACTGTCATCAAATAGATTACTCACATCACAAACCAATGCATATAACTTATTAGACAACTATACTTCTGTTCCCGTCGGAGAAGCATGCCAATGAAATGAGCCACCGGCGATGTAGCTATGGCAACGTTGTGATCCGCAAGCGGCGTGGGCGAAGCCTCAACTGCAGGTCCTCCACGAGCCCTGACTAAAGAAAGAACCTCTAAAGGTCAGTTGGACTGTCGGGGGTGGTTCCGGCAAGGTCCCTCTGACGCTCAAGTCAGTATCAGGGTAATATGCTCAAAAAGATGAAGTAGTGAGTATTTTCAGTATCTCTTTCTTAATACCTCTTCTGATGCTTTTATACAGGTTTTCTACCTCCTTATCATTGTGCGTCATTATTGGCGAAGATACAGGGTAGTATTACACTAGTGAGAGCGACGTCCCCTCGTATCTTTTACGTATCTCGTACATATAGTGGCAGGGAGACACGTGGCCCACCATGACTTCCAGGGTCTAGTCTTTTCCCTGTCCCCGGATAATGGGCTTGGACCTTGCAGATTTGGGCCTTAAGTGGCCTGGGCTTTACCCAACTTGGGAATACGGGGCTCGCCCTCCGGGGTTTTGGTCTTTCCCCCGGACCTTTATTCGAAGGCAATTTCCCTCGAGTGGGACCCACTGGGCCGCGGTTGGCGTTGTTCCCGGGGCTTGCTGGGCTCGATTGGCGTTATTCCCTGGGCGAGGCCTGCTGGGTCCCGATTGGCGTTATTTTCTGGGCGGAACTTGTTGGGCCCCGGTTAGCATTGTTCCCCGGGCAAAACCTGTTGGGCCCCATCCTTCTCGTCTTGAGTTCGTATCACTTATCTTGATCTCGCATTATGAAATATATATACTTAATTATTTATTTAATAAATATAAGTCATCTCTCATGTACAGTGTCCGCATAGCTTGATTTCATGCGGAAGCATGTCTCCTTGTCCGTGGCGCCCAAGGCGGTCCCCACCTACGTCCGTAGATTTGAAACGTTATCCACTTCGAACAGACTCATGGGCCCTCTAACCGACCGAATCCGCCGCCAGGCGTTTCCGCGCCCCGTGTCACTCTCGTCAGCTCGCCACGCGTCCCTGAATCCAGCCGTGGTTCTCGGGCCTACACGTGGCGAAGCTGCAGCTGCTTGTTCTTCCCCATGGGGATGAGGATCCACGTTCGATGTCTTTTCTCTATCTTCGCACCATCCTTGGACACGTGACAAACAGCTAAAATAAATTCATAAAATTGAATTTTTTCCTTGCCAAATAATATTATATATATAATATTTTTTTGGAATTAAAATTTCGACAATCTTGTTGATTTGATCTAACTATTGTCGAGTATTTATTTGATCGTATTACACGTAGACAAATGTGTTGACAGAGATAAGGATGAATAAAGCATGTATCTATACGAGGTAATGATCTAATCATCAATAAATAATTAAAATATTTAAAATTTTAATTTTAATAATTTATTATAAAAGTTTTTTTTTATAATAGTATTTGTCCATACTATTATTGGTGGACGAATCATCTTAATTTACTCCTCTTTCAAAATAAACGATGAATTAAATAATATTGTATTTGAGATAATTAATTTAATTTTATAAAAAAAAATTATAAATCATCAGGTAAATCGAGAAATATTTACGATGAACGATTCAAAAATTTAATATCTCATAATTACATATTTATTTGAATTATTTTTTATAAATATATTATAATTAAAAATTAAATCATAAATAAATATATATAAATATATAAATAATAATTTAACGTTCTTCCATGCATCATAACCGAAATAATCACTCCGCTTCCAAAATGTATGAAGCCGTGAATTGAGGATTTCATCTTTTTATCACAGATAATATAGGTAAAGACACAGTTTACTTGTACTTATTAAAACCACTTAAATTGTTGTTTTATGTTAATTATTTTTAATTTTAATTAGTTTAGAAACACATAATAATTTTAGTAAAAAAAATTTATACGCATTCAAATTGTTTAAATTTCATAAATCAACACTCTACTAAACTCCTTAAACTTCTGACCAGTCATTTTCAATTTTTTCATTTTTTACAAAAAAATTGAAAAATTTCTATAAAATTAGATAATTATTTTTAAAATTAATCGATTCAAATAGTTGTACCTAAATAAATTAGCTATTGCAGATTAATCTCGATCTGTATTACGTTTATGGCACTAGTTTAAAGCAATTGGATTTTGCCTCACATCACAACTATCAGCATTTTTTTCTTTCTAAACCAGAATGTAGTCAGTTCTGTTCTTGAATTGAGCTTTTTTTAGCCTGAAACTTTTTGATCGACCAATTTGTCAAAGAAGCAGTTTTGATTGTTCTTCATTCTAGAAACTACTAAATAATAGCTGTAATCTTCTTTACCTGCAATCTACTATAGTTCAGTCCTCAAGTTAGCTGATTTACCTGAAACTAAAGAAAAGAAATGAGGTTAGATACCATGGTTAGGAAAGAAATTGCGTGGAAATGAAGTTTGAATCATACGCCAAATCCAATAGTGAAAATCTTTGAATCGACTAGTAAGCAAATAAATTAATGGAATTCCTCAGATAATAGAAAATAATACATAAATTAATGATGTCCACACAAAAATGAACCCTGACCAATAAGATTATAGAAGCTTAGTCAATGTCGATAACTTTTGGTTGAGGCCAGGATGAATCCATGTGAAGAAACTTACTCCCCCTCATTCACCAGCTAGCAAAATGATCAGATACAAAAATAAGAACAAAAATATTTTGCACAAAACATATATAGTATGTTGTGGTTAGCTCCATGTTCACTGTGATGAAGCTGCTTTCTCCAGTGCTATGATAGTGATCCAATTTTGATCAAAGTAATCGACATCCAGCGAAAAGAATGCTTTGGGTGAGCCATGAACGAAAAGCTCTTCACTTCACCTGAACTTTGAGCTTGCTCATGCCGATCTCCAGCTTCTTCGCATTGGTTTCATTATTTTCGACACCAGGTTTTGCATCTTTAACCTGAAGCCATGGATGTTGCAGACACTGAGATGCTGTTGGCCGCTTCTCAGGACCAAAATCAAGTAGAGGGCCAAGAAACTCTGCGAATGCACGAGCATCATCCTCCGGAAATTTGTATTTCTCAACCAAGAGTTTGTCTAGTGGCCAGAATTTGAGTCGTCGGATCCTCTTGAGGTCTCCATGCCTGTCGAAGTAGTCCTTCGACCGGGATCCTGCTGTAGCAATCTGAGCAGATAAAAGTGGTTAGCTGATATGAAAATTAATAGAGTTGAAACAAGTAGTCTTACCTTTTTGGGCATCTTTCCAAGGAGCTCCATCATCAAAGCTAAGTGATCCTGCAATGAGGCCCAAGTCATTTGCTGGAAATTAAAATCATAACAGAATAGGAACTTCATTACTTCTTCAAAGCTAAGCAACAGGAGATGCTGATTTAGCTGGTGACAGAACTAATGCAAGCTAACAAACAGGAAAAAATGCTAGCCATCACACTTGGAACAACAATTTGATATGAAAATTGTCCCTAAAAGTTGGATATGTCCAAGGAGAAAATGGTCAAATAAATTTAAGATTGTCTTCTAATAATCCCTAGATTTTTTTTTTTAATCTGTCTTCAACCTATTAAGGATACAATTTTCAACCAAAGAAAAGGCAGCTTTTCTTTAGAATCAAAAAGGATTTTACTATAATGGAAGATCTTACATCATGGATGATCCAATTGACAAAACAAAAGACATAGGACACAGAAAGCTCTTCTAACATTAGCTTGGTTTCAGAGACACTAAAGACACTCAAATCAACTTGTCCAAGATAGATATAATTGATATTCAATTTATTTATTTTTTTACTAAAGAGAATAAAAAAATCTATCAACAGGCATTCTTAGGCTCAACTGTGACTTTCACTATTAACCAACATTTATCAGTTTATCCTTGTGAATCCACAGATATGTATCGCTTCTCACCTAAGCAGATATAAGATTTTCTTAAACAAACATTCAAAATTCTCTCAAAAGTACTTTTTATTTGCCTTTCAATAATTATAAACCCATGTTTACATAGAGGGAAGAGTTATACCTCATCTTCACTATACCCTTGGCCACCTTTTGGAGTAAATAACATATCCCCAGTAGCAAGCTCATAAGCCATGCAAGCAAAGGACCACATGTCCGTAGAACAATCATATACAGCACCAAGAATTACCTCAGGTGACCGATATTGTCTAGTCTGTATATCATCAGTTAACTTGTTGTTTGACCAACAAGCATTCCCAAAATCCACAATCTTGCATCTAAGATCAATCCCATCCAAGCTCCTTTCATTCAGTACAAGACCTGCAGCCGATGCTCTTCTCTCAGAGATTTTTGCCCTTGCCTGCTTTGCCCTCTCCTTCAGCCTCTTTTCAATCAAATTGACCACTACTCCCCCATTTAGGTTACCCTCGGGTCGCTCTAGGATTGGCGTAAATCCAGACCTAACTGGGTCTTTTGCAGGATCAATGGTGGAGACCAGAAGAACATTCTCCAGCTTCAAATCCGTGTGAATCATGCCTAATTCCCTGTGCAAATAATCAAGACCCACCAAGATAGACTTGCATATGTATTTCACCCTGTCTAGCCCAATGCCTTTGTAGCGGTTGAACTTCACGAGTCGAAGTAAGCTATCACCAAGGAACTCAATTACCAGGCAGAGATGCTGCCCGTTTGGCCCAGAATGCTTAAAGTGGTCAATCAGTCGAATTATGCACTTAGAATTCGAAGCATCTCCTTCTGCAATTGCTGAAAGAAGCTCAATCTCATGGAGAGCAGCTTGAGCAAACTCTGGTGCACTTTTTTGGATTTTGAGAGCAACAAAAATCTGCAGAACAAAGAGACGAACGCTATAAAATAATGCAACCAAAGGCAAGTAGATAGAATTTGGATTTTGGAACATAAAAAAAGGCAAAGGAAAATAACGAAAAGAAATTAACATATTGTCATAGTGAACCATAAACTAGGGGAGAAAAATTCAAAAATAGGAAAAGGAATGCAAGATGATCAGATAGAGACCTAGTCACAGGTAGTAGAGTTGAAATACAAGTATCCAGACTTAAAAATGAGGAAAAGTTCATAGCGACGTAAACAGATGATGCAAACCATAGATCAGTCTCCACGCCATACGAGTAGGCAGATGAGGATGCTAAAGGAAATAAAAGGTTCCCGTTAAAAAATATCAGGTAATTAAACCAAACGAAGAAATTACAGAAAATGAATGAAGCATGATCAGGAATAAATTCCTTTGACCATTATTGAACAGTAATTATTAATTCGTACAACATCGATTGCAGAAAAGCGCTGGAGAGAATCAAAGAGCAATGAAACAAAGATTTGCCGTCGCAATAATTCGTAAATTGAACATGTGGTCGAGTAATTAAGTCCGACTCAAAAATCAATTCGCAAGAGATAAGCGAATGGGCGAAGTCAGATATAAAACCTCGACAATTGCCCGAAAATTTCGATATTTTGCGACTACTCACACAGAGATCGGCCGTCAAAGGGCGAGATCTTCCCGTACGGCACCATTCGTAGGCATAAAAAAAGAGAAAATCCTGAGAAGAAAAGACGAGAGAACAATATTTAGGGATGGTACCTCGGATCGGGTGTCGTAGGCGAGCCAGACGGTGGAGAAGTGACCCCATCCGAGCTTCCGCTGGGCGATGTACCGCCCACCGGCGAATTGATCGCCGACCCTGACCGCATGGTACCCTCCCTTGCGGTAGGCGTCGACGCCCTCGTCTTCCTCAGAACCCGACGACGAAGAGTACGACATATTCCTCCGCTGCGAAAGCTCTCGCCTTTATCGCTGCCTCGCGAATCCCTAAGGATCCCAAATTTCCAGCGAGCTAGGAAGGAGACGACGGAAGAAGAGGGAGAGGAGAGAAGAAGGGGGGAGGAGGAGGAGACGCGGATCTGAGGAGGAGGACGGAGGCGATGGCTACAATTGGCCGAATGCGGAGGAATGGATCACCTCTTTTACCAATAAAGGATTGGGAGACTCGGGCGAACCTTCGACGGAAGCTCCTCAGAGCGCGAATCGCGAAGCGATGGGGACTGCCAACGGCTACGATTGCATCCTGGTCAGCGAATCGATGATGCAGAGAAATGATTGCTTGGGCGAGATGAGCCGGTCAATTGGATGTGACGTATCATCTCTCGAGGGTGGCCGATGGTTCCGGCTCCGGTTCGATCGAGGTTTGATTCGGTGGGAGACATGGAGTAGACGGGCACCAAATCGGATTTAGCGAAGGTGGTCCATTCTCCTAATCTTGAACCGGACCGATTCGGGTCGAGTTTGTTTAAATCTCTAGCCAAATATAAAAAATTTATAACAATGGATCATCTATCAGTAGAACCGATTCTAGTGAAAAAAACACTTTTGATTTTTATGGCAAAAGAAGAAACGTTCATCTTCAGTATTTTTGCTAGTCCGTTTTAAGATCAACACGGATGAGATAAATCATGGAGGCTAGTCTAGCCATTCCGAATAATGACTAGTACATAAGGGGGACGGGAACTTGACTATTAGCCAGGATTTGATCCTTAGATTTCATTATGACAATACCTCATGTACTAACCAACAACTCATCCCTTGGGACACTCTTGATTTTGCTCAAAAATTAGGGATGGGAGCGGATCAGATTTTGTCGAATTTAAATAATTATAATTGAATATCTAACATATGAAAAAAAAATATCCAGTCACTACTTGATATGATTAGATACTCGATAATTTTTTTAAAAAAATAAAATATTAATGAATAAATAAGATTTTTTTTTATACCATTAACAAAAGTTAAGTAAAAAAAATGAATGACAAAATAAGTAAAAAACGATAATATCGTACCCACGTTATTAACGTTGATGAACAACAATTGTTTCGGACCCGGACTGACTCGATTGATAAGTACAAAACATAATGACTATAATAATTGAGGGTCAAAACTCTTCAAGAAATTTCATCACCTCTGGTAATCCTCGCTCATGTATTTGTCACACTTAAATTTCTATTAAACTCCCTTTTAATGACACGAGACAATACTGCTAATATGACGGTATAATATTTTTTTTATGAACAACGTTTATTTCTTGTGAAATAAGAAAAATAACATCAAGTTGATGAATAAATTAAATTAAATTGATATATAATAATAGATGGATATCCGATCGAGTTTCATATAGAAAAAATCTTATCCGAACCCGACCTGACAATAATAAAATCGAATTCAGTACCCAAACCAGACTTTTAAAAACAATTATCCGACTCGATCGAATAATACCCAATTGGGTCGGGTTTCGGATAACCGAACCCGAATTTCCATCCCTACCGAAAGTAATCTCTTGGCGCAAGGAACACAAAGCTGTAAAGATTCAAAGAAAAAGCTACTTGCAAATGCCAAAATGCTCTACTAAGCTGAAGAGCTTCGAGCCAATTAAGACACTCCAACTGAAGAACATACTCAGATAAATGCACATGTTAAAATGTGAGGAAGTTGCTCTTTGGATTCCAGCGACAGCCACCAAAAAGAGATTACATTTCACAGAAAATTTTGTCGTGGTCAAAGAAGCTTGCCTGAAGAAATTGCCAACCAATGTTATGATCTTTTAGTATGAAAGTAGATCCGACAAGAGATATTGATCGTTTTTGAAACATACAAGAACTTGCCAAGCAACGATGGCATTGAGCCTTAGAACAAGAACAAATATCTAGTTCGTAGAATGAATTCAAAGAGATGTTTCCCTTCTCTTCTCAATTAACAGGTGAGAAGCTGAGATTCATTCCGGTGTTTCACTTTTCTTCTTCTCTTAGATACCAAGAATTTTGAATAAATTTTCTACAACAGTAGTATACACGAACTCACAGGCACGGAGCAGGGTATTCAAGCTTCCGACAAGTTGAAGATGGAGACGAGAGAAGACCAGGTGCCGGAAATGGCGAGACCCATCCCAATGGCAACAATGGAGATGTCAGAAGCAACTTCAGTCCAGCTCAGGTCGGAGCTGAATGCCTTCAGATGGAAGGCCGCAGGCAGCACGAATCCTAGCACGACGCACACGCTGCTCCCGACTAGAGACAGGAAGTCGGCAAAGTTGGGCACGAGCGTCGCCACAAGGCTCACGGCGAACACCGCCAACCAGCGGAGCCACCAGCAGTACCTCTTCCCGCAGACCCATCGCTCCGCCACCTCAAACACCGGATTCATCATCACGGGGAAGGTGAAGAACAGGTTGATGCAGAGGCCAATCTGGATGGCCACGGTGAGGATTCCGGCGCCGAGATTGGTGGTGATGATGTCCTTGGTCTCTTCGCCAAATGCGGCGTAGCCGAGCGCGCCGAAGAGGCCGTAGATGAGGGCGATTAAGCCCATGGAAAGGGCAAGGGTGCGGCCGAACTTGGACTTGTCGGCGGCCTCCGACTCTAGGGGGAGGATCATTCCGATGCCCTCGAAGGCGTAGACGGCGACGCCGACGCCGTAGAGGATTACGGACGGCCCAGCGAAAGCGTGGAGGGGCGGGGGGTTGGAGAGCAAGATGGAAATGTCCTCGACGATGACGACGCCCATGGCGCCGAGATCAACGACGTCCGCGAAGATGCTGAGCGGGGCGAGGAGGGTTAGGGTTTTGATAGAGTTGAGGCCCAGCTGGAAGGGCAACACGGCGAGGACATAGACGGCTTTCGAGGAGAGGAAGGCGAAGGAAAGGGGAAGAAGGTGGGAGAGGGAATTGGAGATGAATATGAGGTAGCCGACGCAGAACCCGGCCTGGCTGAGCACGATCATGACATCGACCAAGATACGGCCGACGGTGCCTGAGACGGCGAAGCCGAGATCTCCGAAAGAGGCGATCTTGGCGGATCGGTCTAGGTCGATGCGGCGGCGGATGCGAACGAGGAGCATCATGCAGTGGAAGGTGATGGCCGCGACGGCAAGCAAGAGGATGACGCCGGCGGCCCAGCCGGTGCGGCGGAACGCGTACGGGAGGCCGAGGACGCCCGATCCGACGATGGCGATGAAGACGTTGGCGATCGTCTTGGGCTGCGACGACAGCGGGTGCGGGTCTCCGCCGCCCACCGGCGGGAGGAGTGGCCCCGAGGCGGCGATGCCGTAGCCGGAGGAGCTCGCCTCGTTGCTGAACCCCATCGGACGGGAGGGCGAAGGAAGGGCAGGGGAGGAATTTGGGGCACGATTTGGGCAGAAGAGGTGAGGATGGAGAAGGCAGCTTGATCAATATACGCAAAATTGTTAAGCGGAAATAAAAGAAACCCTTTTAGTCAAATGTATACACACACAATTATTGAAGGACCACATTTTATATATGTTGTATCTTACTCATTAGCAATTAAATGATTTATTTGATTTTTTTAATAATAATTGCAACTACACAATATATTCAATTTGAATACCTCCTCTTGTCCCGGAGCAATGGTACAATGATTAGATCCTCCAATGATTAATCAAGGGGTCTAAGATTTGAATCTCAACTACGACACATTATAGAGAATTTTACCTCCAATGAAAAGCGGGTCTTCGAATACTGGTCATTTGAATGAGTCTCCATTAGCGCTTCTCGATTTATCCTGGTGGTCGGTGAAAAACTTCCATGAAAAAACTTCAGTGGGACCGAACCGATTACCCCAGGTCCGACATCCCAAATCCGACGTTATCCGATCTGATTAATTATTATTATTATTATTTTTGAATACCTCCTCTTCCATGAACAAAAAGATAAATTTTCCTTTTTTGTCATTTCAATTTTATCAATTTATTTTTCCCCCTTGCTCTTCTATATATTCATTTCCTTTTATTCCCAAGGGGAAAAAATAAAGAAGAAGAAGAATTTAATAAAATCATAAGATTCTTACTTTTAATTTCGTTATCGTTAATGTTAATTAAAGTTTACCATACATCTGTAAATTGGTAGTACATATTTATTATATGTAATTAAATTTAAAAGTTACTAAAATATATTTTTATTTTTGATGATAATTAAAAGACGTCTTTAAATAGAAAAGTCAACCGAAAGTAAAAATTGACTTCTTACTAAGGTCAACACTGCTGTCCGGCGACCCTATTGAGCAGCAGAGCGGCGCTGCTGCCGCTGGGACGATGCGAATGGAATCCATGATCCTCCCCAGCATGCGGCCACACCCCAGCGGGCCCCCACGGCTACCAACGGATGAGTAGTGATGGAGTCAATCTATCAGAATTATAATTCCCGGGATGATTATGAAATTTAATTTGAGAATTTAGAAGGGATAAAAAATAGATTAAAATAATTAAATATATAAAAAAATTCAGATTTCTTTCTTAAAATTTAAAATTAACTAGGATTAAAGTCCGAATAAGATAACACATGACTTCGCCCTTGCCAGAGAGTCACCGTCCTACCTTCGATGTTGGACAGATAACTCGTCATAACTGGTTTAGTAATGTTTGTTTCATCAGGGTCGTCGCCGTCTCCGCATCCGTGGGGGATGTGTTCCCCGAAAGTACGACTCTATAAGCATGATCCTAGCTAGGTTCACATCGGGGAGCCATCGAGTTACTACACATATGATGACAAAAAATATAACGCTCGCTTCCATCATCCTCGTTAATTCATTTTAGGATCAATATAAAGAAAGTAAATCATGAAAATTAATCTAATTAGTCTGAATAATGATTAATTCGTAAGAGAAAACAGAATCACCACACACATCTCCAGCCTTCAGGTTGCTCTCGATGTTGCCGCTGACATTATCATTGACGAGATACACTCTCTCCGAGTCGTCGAGCTCCATCGGCCACAATTCTCTACAAAAATTTATAAATTTTAAAATTTCTCAAAAACCTCATATCATCTCGTTTAGATTTAATGATAACATATACATTCACGTAAATCTAATTTGTAAGCCATGAATTTAAATTGAGTCAGTCAGATTCTATTGAATAATTTTAAAAGATTGAATTGAAATTTTATTAATTTATTTAAAAATAAATTTAAAAAGATCAATTTATACGGGTCGGAAATCCGGATGAAATGAGATGGAGTGGGTTTGGATTATTCTGCGGAGTATAAGAAAAAAATAATTCAAAATTAGATTATAGATATATAATGAAAATTATAATTTTTTATGCCAAATGTTTGATAAATATGTATAAATGTAAAACCAGGAATTATAAATTTTATTAAGTTTTTTTCTAAAAATATTTATTAATGAAAGAATTAAATTCAATGAATTATAAAATTTGTTTTTATATTTTAGAATTTATTATTATTGTTTTATGGATGGATCCGCTTACCTGTAATTCATGTTATGCTTGGTGGAATTGAAGAATTTTTAGCTCGTTAGAATAGCGAGCCAGTTAGTCCTGCTCCGTCGGATGTCAGATGATGAGATTTTAGTCAATTTGCTTGCTCCATCACTAATTGATCCATCTGACAATTTTAATCAGAGTGTACTTTTTTTTTAATCTCGAAATATTGATGTAATAATTAAGTTTTTTAATAAATAATCAAAAAATTTAAAATTCAAATTTAAATTATAATGTATTATAATTTTTTTTTATATAAAATTCTTCTTCTAAAAATATTAATTATTTAAATAAATTTTTATTAGTATTTTTTAATTTATTTTAATGATCGATAAAAAATTTTATGAAACCGAATTAATCACTTCTAGTAAAATATTATCCGATCTGATTAATTATTTTTTAAAAAATATAAATTACTTTTAAAATATCGATGAGAATTTTTATTTTAAAAAATTTATTTTATAACATTAAGTACTACTACCTCTTATATTTTATCAATAGATTTAAAATGCCCTTAATTTTTTTATGTTATTATTAATTTTATTTTATTATCAGTTTCTGGGATGATATTTTTAAAATGGTAAAGTAGATATTATAATAATATTTGAGAGTAAAATAAAAATTCGAAAATTTTGAATATGAAGCGGTATTTAGAAAAATCTCTTAATTGCTGGGGCATGTTAAAAAATTCCGCTTGTTTTTAATCCGCAAAGCTCGGCTCGCAGCTTCCTCCCCTCCTTCCTTCTTCTGATCCCTCTCTTTCCAACTGCCTCCTCGTCCCGTGACCAGTTCATTTAATAGCTGAAAAAAACTCGATTTTTATTGTTTTGTTCCTCTTCTCGCAGCCAATCGTGTTGGAAATTATGTTCCTTGTCTCCTCCTCCTGCAAATATCGGTCGCCTCTCCGAATCCAGGGACCTTGAGGCCGTCGAAAGCTGCCTGCTTTCGCCTGAATCGCTGGCGATCTTCTTGGTAGATTTCGATGGGAAATTCTTGCCGGGGATCGTTTGGGAGCAAGTTCCGCCGGAATAGCTTCACTGCGCCTGGGATGCCGGAGTCCAAGCGCCAGCAGCGCTCCGAAGACGGTTCCCTCGACTTCGAGACGCCCAGTAAACACTCGTCGAAGAATCGCGACGTCGCCTCCGTCGCCGCTGCCCCTGCCGTCGCCACGAGGCGGCGCTCCAACTCCGTGCTCCGCCACAAGACCCCCAACCTAAAGGAACTCTACGTGGTGGGGCGGAAGCTAGGGCAGGGGCAGTTCGGCACCACATACCTCTGCACCGAGATCGCCACTGGGGTCCGGTACGCCTGCAAGACCATCGCCAAGCGGAAGCTGATCTCGAAGGAGGACGCGGAGGACGTGCGGCGGGAGATCCAGATCATGCACCACCTGGCCGGGCACAAGAACGTTGTCACAATCAAGGGCGCGTACGAGGACCAGATGTACGTTCACATTGTGATGGAGCTGTGTGCCGGCGGAGAGCTCTTCGATCGGATCATCGAGAGGGGACATTACAGCGAGCGAAAGGCAGCTGAACTCATCCGGATTATTGCCGAAGTCGTGGAAGCTTGCCACTCACTCGGAGTTATGCACCGAGACCTGAAGCCAGAAAATTTCTTGTTGGTTAATAAGGATGACGATTTCTCCCTCAAGGCCATTGATTTTGGTCTCTCTGTGTTCTTCAAGCCAGGTAAGAGCATAATAAGCTCCCAATTTGTGTAGTTTCCAAATGCTTATATCAGAGATTTGATTTGCATTGATTCTCAATTTTCTTTTCTCAAAATAATTATTGTCTACCCTCTCAATTATTATTTTCTCAACATATATTGCCAGTACATGCTCTCGTCATTCCATGTCAATCTTTATTCTTTATGAGGTTGTGACATTGTGTGACTACGTTGATTGGGTAAACATCTCAGTCTAAATCAACAAGAAGCCAATGCATTTAATACTTCTTTTCACTATAAAGAGAATTTGCAATAAAGTAGATTGTATCAAGACATGGGTTTGGAAGATCAAGATGGCTTCATTGTTTCATAATTTTGAAAATTCTGTCTTTATGTAGTTAGTTCATAATCTTAAACATAAGAGGCTCATTATTTTATTGAGTTTATGCATTGTTAGGTTTACGTTGCTTCTTTTATGGAAGATGTTGATAACATAGATTAATGACTTCCTAGTTTGGTACATCTCACTTATCTAGGCATATGGGTTTTCCAGATTAGATAATCTTGTGTGGCTTACTGCTACAGAAGTTATTTAATGAAGTAAAATAGTTCACTATGAAGATTTTCTTTTCAAACATCTTTGAATGTATGTAAATGACTATAGATGTTTCTAGAACCATTACAGTGATTATGAGCAATGAAGTTCCATTGCCCATAATTATTCACAAGGGAGCTATTCAATTCTTAGTTTTAAATGTTAATATAGGAAGGCTTGCTCCATATCATTGCATATTTACTTTATTATTGCCAGTGTCTATGAGAAAGAAGACTAAGTTTGTGTCAATCTAAGGTTTTGGAGGATGTCATTTTTGACATGTATCAAAATGGTCAATCTAAGAAATGGCCTTGTTGAAACCATAAAAGGGAAATCTTACTGTTGCTTCAAGCTTGCTCTCCTAAGTTTTGGGGATAGATTGGTTCTTTAATATCTCAAATGGAATTGTATCGTGTATATTTCAATGCTATATTCTAATACAAGAATAGTTCTATGGATGATAAACCATTAATGTGATTTTGCAAAAAGTACCTTAATGCCCCTACATTGTTCATATGTAAGAGTTGAAAGCAAACTTACGTTTTTGAGAGTCCAAAGAGCAAAAGTATGGTTTCCTTTTTTGTTTTTATAAGTGTAGTTCTATCAAAGTGTTTTTGTTTTTATTTTTTTTTGAAAAACACCTTAATGGCCTTACATTGTTTACCTTGATGACCCCATAATCTACACTGCTTATATGATAAAAATGAGAGCACATAAAGGTTGCTTGAAATCTAAGGAGTAGAAATATGCAATCATTTATATGTTTGACAAATGTAGGACCATCAAAGTGATTTTTGTTTCCTAAGAGTACAAGGAGCAAAGATTGAGATATGATATGTTATTTTTTACGAGTGTATGACCATCAAGGTCCTTTAGGCAAAATATCTAGGTGGTGTTAAACAACTCATATGGCAGAGCGGATCTAAGTTTCTAGGAGTCCTAACAATAAAAACATGGCCTTGTTTATGTTTTTGACAAATGCAAGCTGTCAAGATATTTTTGCAAAATATTTGGATGAATAAAGACTAATCATTTTAGCCAATATAAATTCATACCAATGATGTTTCTAGTTCCTAAGAGTCTCAAGAGAATATTCCAAGTTTTTTCACATTAAAAACAATAATTTTGTTTTAAAAATTCTGGCCAATATTACACCAGAGGTTTTGTGGGAGTCTTATGAAAAATATTCCAAATTTTGAACTTGAAAATGTTGAGTTAAAAATACTCATCAAGGTGATTTCAAAAACACATGGATGAGCCGTTTTAATGCATTTCAATTCAAAAATAATTTCTATGTATAATTCTCGTCCTCATGAATTTGCATTTGTTTCTTTGTAAAAAATGATTAAGTTTGAGACAAAATTTTTTTAGAGAAAATTAGAAAACTAATTTCTATAAGTCAGGGCTGATTTAGGGCAGATTTCCCATTGGGGGCACCTAAGTTTGGCAGTTTTTGCAATGGAGGCACCTAAGTTTGTCAGTTTTTACAATGGAGGCACCTAAGTTTTTATTTTCCTAGATCACACACCCTAGTTTGTTTTTATCCCAAATCTTTGCACCAGGGTTAATTTGGTTTGTAAAAAAAAGTTGCTTGATTGGGGAAAAATAAATTTGGATGCGTGATTTGGGAAGAATGAAACTTAAGTATGCCCGTGAAGAAATTTGCCTAATTTATTTAATCATCACAATCATTTGCGATGCATATGGTGGATGAAGAACCTGACTTGTTTTTACATTCTCTAATTAAAATACAAACAGAATATAAGCATTAAATGTTACACAAACATTTTTGCTTAATCCTACTAATTTTTGGATAAAATGATTGCCGTAGCTCTTCATGCCACCAGGTAAGCTGACCAATTCATATACTGTCATACAGGCTACCTACTACATTTCCAGAATTTGAAAACTAGTCTCTGATTCATGCTCTAATGTTACTGTAATGTGCTTCATAGTTGCGGTAGTGTTATTTTGTTTCGTTTGTCCACTACTTTCTATGCAAGCTGACTTCTGTTTCTTTTAACTTGGAGAGACATAACTTGGTTTCTGTAATTCTTTCAGGTCAAACTTTTACTGATGTGGTTGGAAGCCCATACTATGTTGCTCCTGAAGTACTTTGCAAGCATTATGGACCAGAAGCTGATGTTTGGACTGCTGGTGTTATATTATACATTCTATTGAGTGGTGTGCCTCCTTTCTGGGCAGGTATGGTGTCAATATCTTTGCATTTTGTTTAAATAAAAAATTAACATAGAAAATTACAAAAGCTTTTAATTTTGATTCCAGAAGCACAGCAGGGAATTTTTGATGCAATTTTGAAGGGAGTCATTGATTTCAAATCAGATCCATGGCCATTGATCTCAGAAAGTGCCAAAGATCTCATAAGGAAGATGTTATGTTCTAAACCTTCAGAACGTTTGACAGCCCATGAAGTACTATGTATGTGAACCCTTTTGTCAACTACAAAATAACTAGTGATTCTTATCAATACACTTAGTTCAATTGTCAAGTATTTCTTTTTTCTTTTTGGAATGGTGGAGGAATTTTAAATACACAGTTTGGTCTTGATTTTTATCAGTTTATGCAGTGATTTTGTTAGCAATTTTTTGTATGAGAGGATTAGCAGAGATTTCTATCTTAATAAGATTTAATTGTTGCCTTGATTCATTTTTGTTTTCTTCTACTATTTGGAGAATTGCAATTTAACTGGCCACTGGTTGTTCGAAAGATAACCATTTTGTTTTATTCAAATTCTGGAACACTAGAAACATGATGATTCCAATGTTTTTTATGATTAGCTGCTCAATGCCAGTGGCTGCTAGCCCTTAACTATAGGCTCATGGGATAAGCAGCCAAGATGAGGAATGTTTCAATCACATTGGTTAGAGGAAAATAACATATAGCTTAATGCACTGTGAATGATCTTTCATCTTTGTACTTGTAAAGATGAATGCAAAGATGAATGCATTGATAGTTTTTAGATTGAATATCCATTTATCATATATTAGTAACCTTTGGCATCTGAAACTTTTTTTTACATGCATAAACTTGATTGTCTTTTTTTTTTTCCAGCTTTAAGTGGTTTTCACTGAACATAGAAAATACTATATAGTGTTTCTTGTGAGAACTAGGCATCCCAAAAATTGATTGCAGTTTTTTTCATTTACAGGCTGGAGGTCATAATTTCTTGTCTAGGGACTAACAAAAGTTTGGTTTAGGAGTAAAAAAAGTGTTAAAGGCTTGTGCTTGTAAGAATCAAGACCTAGTTGATTAGTCATAGATATTATCTATTGGATTTGATCATCCACTCAAATTTCAATTAAATGAATGTTATCTTTGTTTTCTGTTTACTGTCTTTGTATTGTCAGGTCATCCCTGGATTAGTGATCGCGGAGTTGCCCCTGACCGAGCTCTTGATTCAGCAGTTCTTTCTCGCCTCAAACAATTCTCTGCTATGAATAAGTTAAAGAAGATGGCTTTGAGAGTGAGTTCATAGCCTAAAATTTTTCCAACCTTTGTTAATCAGGATGAAGTCTATTGCTGTTCTCCTAGAAGTTTGTTCTATTTTGACATTGCTGGATTATTCAAATATTATTTTCACATTAGTAAAAAAATTCAAGGGCTTTCTTGGCTACCACTTGCAATGAAGCTAGGAATCTGTCCATCCAAAATGATTAATCCTTTCTTCATTCCAATTAATCAAGGAAATCTCTTTCTCACGAATATGAGACTAAAGAGAACATCCTGCCAATCCATCTAGGCATTTGGCCTGACTTATGAATCCTATTGACATTTGACAAATATGAAAGAGATGTTGTTTCTCTTTTAACTGTAGGTCATATGCCACATTGTGAGGATTGATTTGTATCTTCTTGAACACTTTTATATTGGAGAATTAAATAATAATAATGGTCAAACAATTATCCCTCTTAGATGTTGTTACTGTGGTGTCATAAATCATAACTACATTTTTTTTGCTATTATATCTAAGGAAGTACACTAGGTGGATACATACTCTACCATTTGGAAAAAAAAAAGAACAAGGCTTCTATTTTTATTTTGAATATTTGATGGATGCTGTACAACAAGTCTAATAATTTTAGATTGTGAAATCAATTCTTTATCTTCTGTTAGGTTATAGCCGAAAGCCTCTCAGAGGAGGAAATTGCTGGATTAAGAGAGATGTTCAAGGCAATGGACACAGACAACAGTGGGTCAATTACCTTTGATGAGCTTAAAGCAGGTTTGAGAAGATATGGTTCTACTTTGAAGGATACAGAGATTCGTGATCTTATGGAAGCAGTAAGACAACATTCCCAGAAAGGAATAGCCGAATCTGATAATTACTTAATTACATTGATCATGGGATGCTTTAATTGCTCTGTCCATAAATGTTTAAGAAGCACTTCATTCCTTGAAGTAGTTTGTTAATGTTGAGTACATTCTTTTTGAACATACCTTTTGATATATGAAGATTAGTGCTTGTAGATTAAAAGAATCAAGTTTTCATGCTTCCTTTGACATTTTAAAATACATTTAGGCTGATGTGGACAACAGTGGTACCATCGACTATGGTGAATTTATTGCTGCAACAGTACATCTCAACAAATTAGAACGCGAGGAACATCTAGTGGCAGCTTTTTCATATTTTGACAAGGATGGAAGTGGTTATATCACAGTTGATGAGCTTCAGCAAGCTTGGGAAGAGCACAATATGACTGATGCTTTCCTCGAAGACATTATTAAAGAAGTGGATCAGGATAATGTGAGTAATATATTCTATGAGCTATATACAATTTTATCAACCCAATTTATAGAAAGCAAAATACAAATTCCTTTCTTCATCAGCGAAGGCATCCTCATACTTAACAAATTCTAGTTGCTATTTTTTAGTATTAATTGTGATAACTTTGTATTTTTTTTTTCTCTGATGCTGTTTACCCTAACCACAAACTGTGAAGTTCAAATGTATATAACCTCATATTTGTTTGTGATAAGATAGGAATCAGTAAGATAATTTAGCTTTTGTAACTTGACAATTGTTCTTCATGTTCTACTTTGTAATCGTCAGGTATTCTAAATGTTTTTATTATCTTAGAAAACTGAGTCATTGCCACATGTACAGCTACTCCAAAGCATTAGAAAATAGTTTCTTATTTTCTTCTCCTTTCCACTTTTGTTTAGAAAATCATAAGAATGAATTCTCGTCTTCCTCTTTGCTTCCCTCATGCCACATTCCACAGAGAAGTGTTGGACATATGCTTCAGAATCCAGGTCTCAACACAAACTCTAACAGAAAGTGATTTTATGTTTCAGGATGGTCGTATTGACTACGGTGAATTTGTCGCTATGATGCAAAAGGGTGCCATGGGAATGGGACTCGGTCGGCGGACAATGCGGAACAGTCTAAACATAAGCATGAGAAATTCTCCAGGACCGTTATGAACATTCTTACACGTACAAATTCTGTTAGAAATTACGCTTCCCTTCTCTTGCGTCTGATGTCTTCTTTGTATTCTTTTTATTGCGAAATGGATATGAAACAATTAAAGAATTTGAGATTGTCTTATTTTTCTTTCTTAAGACCCGTGCATCTAAATATCAAGAGAACTATAAATTATCATGCACTCTTCTAAGAGAGGAAAAAGATAACTTCAAATCTAAGCTTAGGGTATTATCTAGGATAAACTAGGGCAACCAAGGAATGAGAACAAAAGAAAAAGAAGGTGCATGGTAGGACCCTCACAAACATGACATGTCTCTTTGCTCCACTTATTCTTCAACTGGTTATGAGAAAAGGTTTGCTCTCTGTCTTTTCTTAGTTCCTACTCAAACAGTAAACTATTTACCTTTCTTATCCTTTGTGTTTGTACCTATTTGGTTGATCATAATCCTTATGTCATGCACATGTAGTGCTCCCATCTATTAACCTGCAAACTTTTTTATTTCTTTGCAATTAGCTATGTCTTTGCTGATTTAAGCATCGATTTAAAAAGGTAGCTTGTGTTGTTTGAATGCTTAGCCAAGTCCTCATCTGTCCTTCACTTCGGTCAGATGTTATTTTATCTGTTCTTTTCTCTTCTTTCAATAGGCCTGTTAATATATTAACTCTGTTTTGATATGAGATCTTTAGGGGTTGAATTCTTATATGTTCTTTGAGCTTATCAAAGTTGGAAGTTAATACTTGTTATCAACAACTGTTTTCTCTGAAATATTTTATTTACTTCATGAATTGGAGTTTTTTTTTAATGAATCTGATCTTGACTTTGAGGAAACTTCTAGGTACAAGAACTCTAATGAACCTGATCTTTTCTCTGGTTGTGGAGCATCCTGTTACTGATTATTGCTTGATGAGTTTTGATTGATAGAGCCATTCACATTCATCAATGAAGGGAGGACATCTCAAACAATCATCATTACATCACTAGTTTATTCTAAGAAAAAAAATGGATAGGAGAAAAAAAAAAGATTCTCCTATCTTGTTCTATAATATTGACATTTAATCTGCAACAGGGATTTAAAGCAAGACCTAACCTTTGTTTTTTTTCAGAGACACTGTGCCTCACCTTGTTAAATTATTGATAATTGTGAGGTAAGGTTGGTTGCTAAGGCCTTTTCTTAAGGAAAGAAGAAGAGAAGACAAAAGTTTTTTTTTCTCAAAGAATTAAAAAAGAAATAATATAATCCTATTTACTAGATTATTCTTGTTGTATCTTAAATGGTTAGTATTGTTTGTTTTTTGGGTTGTCCAATTAGTTGATGTAAGATTGAATTTTGGGTCGATATTAGTCACTTTAGGGTTTGTTTTTTATTATTAATTAGCAAAACAGCATCCTACTCTATTTTTATTATCTTAATTATCTCATCTTCACGAAATAGATTGATGATTAATGTATAAGACGTTATTATTATAAAATTTGAAGATTAAATTTTAATTAGTAGTTAGGTTTATGTCCTCTTCATGAATTGATTTCGGGCTAGTAAATTAATTTTTATGATTTATTTTTTTAATATTAATCTTAAAATAAATTGATGGAGATATTAAGGATTAACATATTATTTTAATTATCCCTCCGTCATGGTATATCAGTTAGCAGTGAGTAAAATCCCGATTAAATTAAAAAAACTATTTTTGTTTTAAAAAAATCTTGATTATTTTGATTTATTAAGTTTGTTTGATTTTAAAATTTTGAAGTTGGTTAAACTGATTAAATCAAATTACTATCGATTGATTGTTATATTGTGAGTAATTGATTGTTATATTTAATGATAAATTAGATAATATCGAATTTTGAGATGATAAATTTGATTTCATGAATTTTTTTTATCAATTATCAAGTAAATTGAAAAAGGTTCGCAGTGAGCAACCTAGAAATTCGATATTTCTTGATTGAACATTTTATTTAGAATTTTTTTTCTATAAATATATCATAATAAAAATTAAATTATAAATATTTAAGTGATAATTTGGACGTTTTATAGCTGCACTATAACTTCGGAGGCTAATCGATTGTTATACTTGAATTGGATAATGATTGCATAAGTTTTAGATTGACCTAAGTATATAATAGTAATCAACTAATGATATATCTGATTATCAGTCTGGTTAAGAAAAATTTGATTATATCTCTGGGATAATAATGTAATGGTTAGGCTCTTCAATAAATAATTAAAAAATTTAAGGTTCGAATTTCAGTTGTAGTGTATTACAGAGAATTTTTTTTCCAATAAAAAGTAACTTAAGAATGTTGATTATTTGGATGGATTTTCATTAATACTTTCTGATTTATTCTGATCATCGATAATTTTTTTTCATAAGATCGAATAAATCATCTCAAATTCAAAATTATCCAATCTGATTAATTAATTATTTTTTTAAGAAAAAATTGGTTAACTCAGTAATTGATTTCAGTGAGTAAAATTCGATTCATTCAATTTATCTAAATAAAATTTGATTAATTTAATTTTAATTCATTCAATTCAATTGATTTGATTTTTAATCGAATGTTCACCCTATTATTAGTTATGAATCGTAGCTAATATACATGGGTCTAGGGCTATAAATAAATCAAATATTCGTGAACAAGTTTGATGTTCAGCTTAATAAGAGTTTGTTTATATTCGTTCAATATACACAAGATCAATTAAACAAATAAACTTGAACAACTCGTTAAACTAAACAAATAAGCTTGAACACATATGTGTTCAGCTCGTTAACGTTCGTGAACAATATTCGTGAACAACGTTCGTGAACAATTATATTCATTAATAAAACTCTTATCAACGTGCTAAATAAATAAAATAAAATAAATAAATAAGTTTGAATTATCAAGCTCAATAATCAATCAAACAAGTAAAAATTT
>JBBUKS010191529.1:0-23413 GCA_038050645.1 Hedychium gardnerianum
TCGACTCCGATCAGATTGAATAGCGAAAAGAGTTTCAAAACACTAAGTGAGAATACGTCCGGTTCCATGAAAAAAAAAAATAATTAATCACATCGGATAATGTTGGATTTGGGATGATCGATCTGGTCCTACGAAAATTTTCCACCGATCATCAGGATAAATCGGAAAGTGTTAATGGAGGTTCATCCAAATGATCAGTATTCTAAGGTCCGTTTTTTATTGAAGAGAAAATTTCCTGCAATGCACCGTAGGTCCGGTTTCATGAAAAGTCTAGGTGATGATGAATACATTATGAAAATCGAGGACATCAAAAAGAGTTAAAAGCGATGCCAAGACATACCTTGACGAAATCCCTCCGACTCCGACTTGAAAAAAAAAAACAAGAAGCATGCTCGTAGAAATCTATTATGCGCGTATTTGCGCTATCGTGTATGAACATCTTTTTATATTTATTAGTATTAGTCTAAGAATTAATTATAAGATAATTAAATTTATTGAGTTAATGATTATAATATTGAGTTAATGATTAATTTAATATACTAAAATTCAATCGATGATTAATAGAGATTAATTATATATTTAAGAAGGAAGATCATTGATTCTCATGGGACGTGCTGATGGTTGGTACATGAGGTGTTGTCACCATAAGGTCTGAGGTCAAATCCTGGCTAGTAGTCAGGTTCCTGCCCTCCTTTATGCACTAGTCACTGTTCAGACTAGCTAGACTAGCCCTCGTGATTTATCTCCTCCGTGTTGATCCTGGGACGGACTGACGAGAGCGTTGGGGGCGAGCGTTTCGCCTTTTGTCATCATAAGAAGGAAGATCATTGAGTTAAACTCAATTGAATCCAACTATTAGATTGATTCCAATTCGAATTACTCATGGAGTCAATTTGGATTAATTACCAAGAAAGAGGAAAGGTTAATTTTGAATTGATCATGATTAGACTCAACCATGATTAAACTCAACTATGATTAGACTCCATTAATAGAGATTAATGAAGCATTGATGAAAAAAAGATCAAGAGGTAAAAAAATTTGATATTCATTGGATGAATATAAAAGGTTATAAAATGAGATTTTCATGTATTTTTTTTTCGAATTTGAGTCTTCTTCTTCTCCTTCTTCATTGGCCGAAATCCCTTGAGTGATTGCTAACACAATCTTAGGTGATTTTTTTTTCAAGTTCGTGAGTTCGTAAGACGGACGGAACGTATTCGTATGGATACCGAAAGAGGCGCGAATACTTACTCGTATTGAGGTCCAATAAGAATCAAAGTTACTGTCGAGAGAATATAGCTCACGCAATAAAAATATAACTCTAACAATCCTTTAGTATACAGTTTATTTCGTATGATTTTTTTAAAAAAAAAATTAATTTTATTTCGCTATGTTTGCATTATTTTTGTGCTCACGATCCTATTAATATCAACTTAAAAGAGTGAGGGTAGCCCTCACCGAACACTACACGTGCGTCAACTCACGTTTTTATTCTTAGAACGTATACGTGTCATGTCTCTCACTCACCTGCATATCTATTTGAGTTTTCCATCGAGCTCGAGCTCGAGCTCGGTTCAAGTTGGACCATAGTTGCACGGCTATGCTTTTAAGTCGATTTGATCTGAACATGATCTTAGGTCGAGTTGACTTGACTTGAGCTCGGTCATGAGTGAGGCTGACTTAATCTGAGCTCAACATTGAATCTGACCTGGATTCGTGTTGACTGAAGTCTTGGATTTACCACGTGGGCGTCTCTGTCGGATCCTGAGATAGTTCAATTTGCATGCACTGACAATTTAGTTTGGTTGTGAAAAGATCTATAAGGTACTAAAAGTTATGCAGACAACAAAGTGGCTTTGAATTGTCAAAGGGCAGGTTGTATGGGTTTAGAGACAAGGGATGAGTTGGCACGGCCATCTATCTCTTAGTAGAGAATGAAGCATTTTCTACTGCTGAAATCCATTTTCTGTGAACAGATCGAACGAATTGTAAAGGAACATTTAAAGCCATGTCTCGAATTATAAGGTACAACAAGAGATAAATTATAAATATTATTTGGATTAATTAAATTAGTTTTTATAATTTTTTTTTATATTAATTTTAAAATGGATTGACAAAAATATTAAAAATAAACATTTTATTTTTTATCATCAACAAATAAATTATCTATGAAAATCATCATGTTCAAGTTTCTCGTTAATTTTTTTTTTATGTCAAATATTTAGTTCTTCTTTTTTGTTTTTTTAAAGTCTTAATATCTTCTTTCTTTATTTTATCCAAATATATTTAACTTAGTTGAGGAATACGACCTTTCAATTTAGAACTACTAGTTAGAGAGGTATAACCATTTTTAGATAAAGCGACAATTGATCTCGATGTGCACCTTTTTGTGTATTAAAGAAAGAGATCGGTGAAGTTCTCAAATAATGATGCAATGGTCAAGTCTTTCAATAAATAATTAAAAAATTTAAAATCCAAATGTCAACTACGGCACATCGTAGAAAACTTTTTCTTTAGTAAAAAGTAAATCTAAGAATGTTAATCATTTTGATGAGTCTTTATTAACGTTTTTCGATTTATTCGGATGGATAATAAAAAAAAAATTAGAATCAGATCGATGACTTTAAATTTGATGTTGATTTCTTATTTAATTATTTAATTATTTTTTTAAAGAAAGAAATCGGTGAAACAGTTGCTTGATTGATGCGAAGATTAGAATTGTTAGAAAAAAGAAAAAAAGTGCAAATCAATGGAGACAACTAATTAGATAGTAGTCTAAATCAATTCGTACGTTGATTTGACTACTTTGAAAGCGATCTTCCTAAAACTAATCTATTAATTATTATTTTAAGATTGATTCGTACATTGATCTAACGACTCTGAATGAGACTTTTGATAAGAAAAACTCTAATTCACTTTAATTAAAGAGCTCATTATAGCTTTCGGAACTTGAGTTGTGTAGTGGTACGAAGGCACATCGTTCTATGGCATTGGCAATTCCTCATGCTCCACCAATCATAAACAAATAAGAATAAGGAAAAAAATAAATACAAAGGTAAAGTGAACGCAAGCAATGCAAGTGCTTCTCTATATTATTGGTAGTAATTATTTTAAGGAAATTTTCTCGTTTTCCCCTTAAAATTTATCCATTTTCAAGATCTCTTAAACTGATCTCATTTAGAAGCACATCAAAAAAGACCGTGTGTATAAAATTCTCGTCAATATAAAATCCCGAATAGGAATTTATTACATACAATTTTATGTTACTTTGTAAAAGATTATTTTCAAAATTTAAATTTATGATCCTTAGATCATGATAATAATTTTATTATTACATCAAATCTCTTCTTCTTTTATAAATTCATCAAAAATAAGAACCAGTAGTAAGATATTAAAAAAAATTTAAAAGGATCAATAAAGATAAATATTTTAGAAGTTGATTTTTAAATGTTTATAAACTGTATTTTGGATTGTTGTAAAATATTCTAAGTACTTGAGAGTAAACAAATCTTTAGAGGGTAAAATGAGATTTTCCACCCATTGTTTTTTTTTTAAAAAAAAAAAACTTTGAGCACATGACATGAGAAGTGGCATGTTGTTTTTTAATGGGCGTTAAAGCTTAATTAATTAGGAAATTATACAAATTAATCTACTAAACATGTGGCATATGCATTGACCACTTGGTATGTATATTTGTGCTCCGTCATTAAATAGATTATCTTTTACTACTTTCGAGTTTTACCAAGCTCATCATCAACCTTTTGTGAGTGATCCAATGGTTCATGAATTTATGCTAAGTTTACGCTTTTGGATTGTGAGAGGAACCTTTGTTAACGATAAAATTGCTTATTTTTTTATTCCTATATTTTTTCATGTATTGATCATTATTCGGGCTAGTTAGATTAGTCTTCGTGATTTACCTCTTTCGTGTTGGTCCTGAGATGAACTGACAAGAGCGTTGAGGGCGAGCGTTTTGCTTTTTTTACCATCATGAGAGGAACCTTTGAATCCTAAGTCATTGACTCCAACTTGTATATATATATTTTTGATAATATAAATGTCTAAGCTTTGAAGTATATAATCAATTTACTTATCGAATAAATTTAAAGTAAAACAAAATTTATACACATTCAAAAGTCAACCCTCCAATATATGAATTTGAATCCTTATTCTATTATTGCTCCTCTATATATTTTATCATAGCACTACATCCGTAAAAAATAAGATTTAAGATCAAAATTAGAGTCGAGGTGAGGGCGATGATAACCGCCCCCCTTAAATACAAAAGGTGTAGAAATATAGAAATAAAAAGTGAATGAGGAGCGAATGGTGGACAACGATATGATCGCTCCCCTTCAATGTAGATATACATCTTTCGCCCCTTCAATATGAAATCCTCGATTCCATCCCTATTTAAGATAACATTGATCGAAAGATAATATGACACCAAAAGTGATTTAGATCTTTTGACAACCTAGAATAATTAGATTTATAAGTGAGAGGCAAATAGACATTTTGAAGGAGGTTTTTTGCAAAAGTGGATAAATTACAAGGGCAAATATGATCTCTAATCAACATTGATTTGGATTTTCTAGGGTTTGAGGCGTTTCTTTCAAGATTTAATTAAACAATGTGCCACCATTAAAGAACGGTACACAAAAAAACACATTTGGCTATCTTTTTTTTTTCTCCTTTTTTTTTTTAAAAAAAAGGATTTGGAAGGGATCAAGAATCAAATTAATAAATAAATTATATATAAAAAAAGGAGAGAATTAATTAAAGTGTGTGCAAATCGCGAATGCAATGCAATGCCTCGAATGGCTTCCGGCGAACGATAAAAAGGCGAGATTTGCAGAAGGCGACGGGGTTCGGTGTCAAAAGAAGCCCACTTTGCTCTCCTCCCTTTTGCCGCCGGTCGCAAGCTTGCATCTTCTTCCTCTCCGTTCTTCTTTTGGGGATCTGAAGTCGTTCATCTGAAAAGGCGGAAAAACCGAACTTGGGGTAAGCATCCAGGTCTATATCGATTCCTGGCGTTTTTTCATCTGAAAAGCTTTGATTTGTAGCTGGGTTTGTCTCCGCGTTGATAGGTTCTGCTTGAATAATTTTCTCGGTACTTTTTTTGTTTCTTCTGTGATTCGTTAAGAAGGTTGCGATCTTTTTCTTCTTCTAGGTCAATGATTCGGCCCCTTCTGGTCGTCGAGCTCGTGAACGACGCTAAAGATTCAATTTTGATCAATTTCCTCAACCTGATACTTGTTCTTGATATCTCTAGATCTCATATGCTTTTAATCTGAAGAAGAGTAGCCTTTTTTTTCTTCTTCAAGTATAATCGGAAAGGTTAAGGATACTAGTTCCTGGAAGATATGTTGAAAGACAAGTCGGAGTTGATCTCATTCGTGTTGAATGATTCTTCCGGGCAAAGTTCGAGTTGGGATTGCATAAACTATGGTCTCCTTGGCTCCTCAGGCAACAAGAAACACCGGAAAGTAGACGACAGTGATGATCTGCAGCGCAATTTAAGCCGTCAGGCCAATGATGCAGACTGTTCTAATGATTCAAGAATGTTGATCAGCCCTCTTGGAAAGGACATGACAATGAACTGCCTCCTTCACCTCTCCCGGTCTTATTATGGCGCTGTGGCGGCCCTTAATACTTCATTCCGGTCACTGATCCAAACTGGAGAACTATATAAAGTTCGTCGCCAAATGGGTATCTCCGAGCACTGGATATATTTCTCCTGCAGCCTCACTGAATGGGAGGCATATGATCCATACCGCGGGTTATGGTTTCGTCTTCCTCCAATGCCTCCTACTGGAAGTTTCATGAACTCTGATAAGGAGTCCCTTGCTGTGGGCACTGATCTCCTTGTTTTTGGTAAGGAGATAAATTCGCACATTGTAATGCGATACAGCATTTTGACCAACTCTTGGTCTCCTGGAGTAGTAATGAACTCGCCTAGGTGCTTGTTTGCGTCGGCTAGTCTTGGAGGGAAGGCTATTGTAGCTGGTGGCACGAGTGCTTGCGGTGAGGCACTTGACTCTGTGGAGCTTTATGATTCTGAGACGGAGAGGTGGGTGACCCTGCCGAGTATGATTAAAGCTCGGAGCAAGTGTTCGGGGGCTTTCATGGATGGTAAGTTCTATGTCATAGGCGGCATGGATGGTAACAAGAAGGTGCTGACGTGCGGGGAAGAGTACGACTTTGGGAGTTGCTCTTGGAGGTTCATTTCTGATATGTCTGATGGCCTCAATGGTGCGTCCGGTGCACCTCCACTGCTTGCCGTGGTGAACAATGTGCTCTATGCAGCTCATTATGCTGACAATGTCAATGTGGTGAGGAAGTACGATAAGGAAAGCAATTCATGGTCAACTCTCGGACAGTTACCGGAGAGATCTGCTTCAGTTAATGGTTGGGGACTAGCATTTCGTGCATGTGGCGAAAAGCTGATAGTTATTGGAGGGCCAAGAGAATATCATACAGGGATAATTGAGATCAATTCTTGGATTCCAAATGAGAGAGAACCTGAATGGAAGTTGATGGTTAGGAAGGAATCGGGCAACTTCGTTTACAATTGTGCCGTCATGAGCTGCTGATTCCACTGAGCTTGTTAGAGTTTCATAAACACCAACATTCAATTTTCATAAACATGGTGACATTTGCCTTCTCTCTGAAGCTCAAATTTGCTGGCAAAACAGTTAGCATTTCTGCTGTCCATGGAACGACTGCAGAGGTTCGGTGGTACTGCCTCTCAGTGAGTACCACCTCGATTTATTCTGCATTTTAGAAGCATGTTGGCTATCTGAACGTGATGGTAACATGTTCAGTTAATAACTGGAGGCAAACAAAATGTCCAGTTCAAGTAAACCCACCCTCATAGATCAAGTTTGATCCTTGTTTCGATAAGATGTTTTTTGGTGGCATATCTGAAGCGAAGAGGACATGACTTCACCTGATGTTGGTTTGTCTCCTGTAGTTTAATTTCTTTGTTTCCATGAATAATGTCCCCAATGTGAAGCTTCACCATACTATGCATACTTGCCGCGACTACTTGTACGATTCAACTTCTTGTGCGATCTCAAGGTTTATGTGTGGGTTACACGACTACTTTTATTTTTCCTGGTGCGGTTGCTGTACAGATCGAACAGGCAAGTTAAGGTTTTTATCTGGTGAAAGATGTGAATGTGATCAGTTATGTTATTTACCTGCATCGGTTGTCTCAAACTTCTGGTATCGATATATTGAAATTAGATGATTAGGGAATAGACTAAAGTGGAAGACAAATATAAGTAAAGAAAAGTTAATCTCACATCATTAATGAATTAAACACATTTGATCCTATTTACCTGTGTGAGTTGTAGTGTCTGCATCTGTTGAGATTTGTATCTAATTTGTTCGTCTAAACTGTATTTCAATTATAGGATGGATAAACAACTACTACAGTAGCATAAGAAAGGTCTGAAAAACCTTCTCCGAAAGATTATGAAAAAAAAAAGGTGCCTTGAGATTTGATCACCAAATCCTCCACTTAGTAATAGCAGAAGGGTTCCTGTCATCTATCTGCTTCCCGAGTGCATATTCAATTGACTGAAACCTCTGACATCCACTCCTTCACTATGAGACTTAATCCGTTCATGTGTTTGTTGGCTTCCTGCGAAAAAAAAGAAAAGAATAAAATGGCCATGCATTCGTGTTTGTGAATCTGAGTTTTGCAGATGGAAACTGATTATTAGCTCTAGTTCAAGTTCAACACAAAAGAACAAGATGTTATGAGCATCGTACAGTGTGATGCTGCAAAATAGGAAGAATAACTCACCTGGTGGATTGCAGCTAATTTTGTTTCTGCATCATGTAATTGAAATTCTAGTTCTTCTTGGACTTGCAGCAGAAATTTTCTACGTGCAGCCTCTGCTCATATACAAGAAGAAATGTACAAGTCAAAATGAATGAGGAAACTTAGAATATAAAAATTCTTATAGACATGTCAACGAACTAGCAGGAGGATGCTAAATGTTTTTCTAAGCATGTTAAAGAAAGCACGGGATCACAACTTCGAACTAAGAAATAACAGAAGCACATTATTTCTCAAATATTTTAGCTGTGTGATTCATAATCTTATACATGATGGAAAATGTTTGAAGCCACAAGAGGCTAAAATGTCTCCCTTCGTGGTGGCTTAGCAACACCTTCAGGGTCACTGTAATTGGCAAGAAACAGAGACTCAATTGTAGAAGTTATTTTACCTTCTATGAAGTAACAAAAGAAAGAACAATTCAAAGTTCAAACAACAATATCTTATGCAGCATCCAATGCTTAGTCTACAGTGACCATCGATTGGAAATTAAGTCTTTTTAAACTTCAAATGTTAGTCATTCTATCTATTGCAAATATGGGATTTCAGCTAAACAGCAACTAACTTCTTAAGCTTTTTTAGTAATACTTACTTTGCCGATCCAAACCAACTTTTAGCTCTGCCTTGTATGCTTCAATTTCCTCAAGAGTATTCTTGCAGCCTAGGAGGTGCTGACCAACCTCTTCCTTAAATGTGTTATGAATGAACTTAAGTCTTTCATTCTGCTCTGTACCACTTCAAGGAATCAATTCAGGAATGAAGAAACAAGAAAACTTGAATTTGAATCTCAATAAGAAAAGAAATGAAAAGATAATTTGTGAAACAGAACACTAAAGTTGGTGCGGGAAATCTTAGCTCAGATCATCAAACGAAGTCTTAATTATACCATCAAATTTTGACTCCATGGATTTCATTTTTGATTTGCCAATGTTGAGAAATTTCCCTCTGCAAAGAATAAACATGATGAGGCCTTTGCTAATAAATGTATGTAAATGTAAAAACTTACAGGTCTTCTTCTATTAGAGACTGAGCACGTTCCAACTGTGAATGTATTTTTTCTCCAACAACTGAGAGTATCTCAGATCTTTTTTTGGAAGTTTGTGACCTTAACTTGAATTTGAATTCCTTCAGAACGAATGCCAATTGGCACATAACACTTGTATATAGGAAAAATTGGGAAAATGCATGAGCCAAATATATATATATATATATACATATATAAAATCAATAACCAAATAATCAAACATTTTGTACTAGAAATCATTATACCTAACTAAGTTGCCCTCTGGATATTGGTTCGGGACTTTATATGCTCCAGTAAGTTCATCAGTTTCTGAATTACAGTAAACAGGGAGATTGGTTATGGAACCTGGTTAATAAAGATGTGAAACTAACTCACTTGAGACGTCAGAAGCAAGGTTAATTTGGCTTAATGTTTTCCCTTCCGAAGTGTGTTCCCTTTTCCTTTGACAAAATCCTATAAGGGAATTATGAAGACTATCAGCATGTGATGGCCACTCTTCAGATGATTGATAACCTGCAAATGCATTGCAACAACTCTCTTTGTAGCAAAAAGAAGTATGGCAAAAGTTACCAAAATTACAAATTGTAAAATCATAAACTAAATAGCAGTGTTTCCTATATTTTGCAAAGACCGATTGTTGCTTCTTAGAAGGTAAAATTTACTACAATATCCCAAGCACTTAGACAAGTGCAGTGTACTTTTCTACCCTTCCAATTCACCAGAACTAAATGGAACTGTGTCTATTTAGTTCAACTCAAAAAAAATGATTTCATTTGATTTTTTATTAAATTGGTTTGATTTAATGAATTGATTATACAATTTGCTAAGTTTTGGGTTTCTTTTTAGAAAATTAATTTGAACCCATAAAACAAATATAATTTGCAGTGTTTTCATATATCTATTCATGAAAACTAATATACATTATTCTTTAAATTTTCACTACAAAGTAAATGATAAATTAAAACCTTTAATTTCTCAATTTACTAATGTAAGTAGCCGACCTCACATAGTGGGATAAAGCTCGGTTGTTGTTGTTGTATATGTGATGAATAACTTAAATTATATACAAACTATTCTTTGTAACCAATCTTAAATGTTTCTTATAACTGATATTTAAAGCTTTAGTTGTAAATATGAATTTTATAGTGTTAAAGCTACAAAATATTTTTCATAGAAAAAGAATACTATGCTAATTCGATCTAAACCAAACTAATCTGATAATTTCAATTGATGATAGTTCAGTTTGTACCCTTATTTGGTTTGGTTTGAAAGAAAAAATTAAAGATAACAGGATTTGGTTTATCTTTATTTGGTTTGATTCTGTTTGAAACAATGGATGCCCCGGTTGCACATTCTATGTATTTGATTATCAACAAGTTCCTAACTAAACATATCAAGTTGTTCAGGTAGAATATTTAAAACATGCAATGGGTCTTAAAGACCACCAACTTATAATCTTGCTCATGTAATCACGTCACAACAGCTAAAGAGGGTTAGGGCCTTAGCATAGGGTCAAAATATGCAGCCTTGTACAACAATCCTCTATTGCAATTATATGCTAGGCACAAGTCTTAACTGATAATCTTCTACAACAATCTTCTACAGCCAGCAAGTGCTCTCCAGAATGTAGCGTGTAAAACTATGTGGACTTTTTCAGGCTAGCATAACCCATTCAGTATTTCTGTGATTTTGTATTACAGTATTCAAATGAGAGAGACAATGTTCAGGAAGAAAGCATAAGAATGAAAAGGTAAATGGAAATATTCCTTGCTACCTAGTAGATCCTTCAAACATCAATCCGAAGAACAAAATAATATATATTTCAAGCTAAGAACTTGGATGTTTAGGTTCAAACAGAGCTGCAGATAATCACCATGGAACAGCTATTGGTATATAGTACCAATATCTGTGAGGGACCTCTGATAAATGACTCAGAATAATTAGTAACAGACATCAAACTGGATCCACTATAAAAGGAAAGAAAAACAAGTAGATACTTCAAACTTCATGTTTGAAGTCTCTGCAACTATATTCGAGGTGATTGTTCCAACTAAAGTCTCAAGTATACATTGATCAAGTAATCCGTATTCTAAAATTATTGACAAAAAAAACCAGCTTTTTTCAAAAAGCAAATATTTGTTTCTATTAAAACAAAAAAACCAACTCAATCTTGTTAATATTTTCATATAAAAGGGCTTACAAGTTACAACCGAGGAGAAAAAGGAAATAAAGGCTAAAGAAGGATAATCATAGGGATAAAAGATCCAACCTGCGCCTTTTCTTTTGATTGGGTTAACATACATTCCTCTAGTATCAGTAAATTATTTGGATCAAGTGTTCTGAACTTCTTTTAAGAGATAAGGATATCAATTGAACCTAACCTCTCAGATATGCTAAAAGAACATATCAGAAAACAACCATGTCATTTCCACTAGTGTGGAACACTATTGACTCTGTATCTGCATCAATCAGCACACTATCCACTTTAAACATGTGAGCATGCAATTGTCAGTAATTGTTAATCTAGTTGCAATTATCAGTAAGCATTCACAATGGAATTCGAAATCATGATCAAAATTATAGCATAAAGTTAACCACCTTTATTAGAAAAATCACTTGCTTCAAAGCTTCTAGCATCATGTTTACTGGTTGAAGTTAGAAAAGTCCGTCTTGGGGATTTTCTTTTTTCTGCATGATGTGGAGACAGCAAATTCTCTGAATTGTTAATCTCTCTGCTTTCATCCTAAAAAACATTAAGGTAGGCCAAAGGGAATATGGAAGAAAATTCTAGGCTTGGTGTGCATTATTGCAATAAAAACAAATTCAACATTCCAGATGCAAGCACAGAATAATTTGGAAGTGATCTGAAGAGCTTGGTAAAAATAAAGATAAGGATACTGAAAATGAAGGAATTGAATTCAAATTATCTGAATTTGATCTAGAAAATGTTCTCGATGCAATTGTTCCCTGAGATGCCACAGGAGTGCAACTGTCCTCACCGAATTGTTCGCTTTTTGATGGACTTGTGCCCATTGCAAAAGTTGGGCTCTGGAAATTACTAAATGGCATGGGAAATTTCTCCATAGATGGACAATCATTCCCTTCTTGCAGATGAACTAGCACTTGATTCTTATCTTGAGCCCCTGAATACCTATTGCACATATGTGAATCAGAATGTACTTGAGATGCTACATTGTTTCTTGCAGGTGGAGTGACCAAAGCATTAGTTGCTTCAGACTGTAAGTGATGATTCTCATTTGCATGTTTGTTTGATGTTTGGAAGTTGTATAATTCATTCTGAAATGGCAGAGGAGAGGGCCCTGTTTTCTTGCTCTTTGGTGCCACGTTGTCAGAAGGTAACATTGTTTTCTCCGTGAATTCCAAATTCTTGGCCAAAACCATTTTCTTAGGTATCTGGACTTTCTGACGCTCAGATGTCTTCCTTTTCTTCTTACTCCTTTTCCTGTTGCAACCATTATGTGGGTCCGAACATATTGCTTTCGCACCCTCTTCATCAAAAGTAAAGATATTGTTTTCTCCCATCTTCAGTTTAGATGCTGAGCTGGAAGAGGACCGTAGCATCTTCCTGCGCTTTGTCCCCTCTCTTAACTTCTGAGGCATTATAAATGAAGCTTTCTTTCTTTTTAAATGACATGTGATCGGTTCTTTTATAACTCCATTTGGACTCTCTGAATCAGTATCAATAGTATCTGAGTTCTGTTTGGCAACGATTTTTTCTTCTAGCAGATCCCCTCTTTGGTTTCTATTAAGTGTCTCTTCCTCTACAGATTTTGGTGTTTTCATAATCTGCTCAGTCATTGAAGGCATCGCAAATTGATCCTTGCCAGGTTCCTTTCTATCTTCAGGATTTGAGAAGTTCATATTCTGTTTGCGCTGTGAATTCTCACCAAGTATCTCCCACAAATTCATTCTCAGTGTTTCATTGTTGCACTTATCCACTTCCTTTGGTTTTTCACGACCCATATTGTCGTGTAGCATTTGCATTTCTTGGATGGAAGTAAATCCTTCTTTTCTTCCAGTTTTTGCACCCATCTGTAGGCTCTTCCCAGAAGCAATTTTCTTATGCACTGCATTCTCTGACTCGAATACTGAAGCTTGGTTTGAAAAAGAAGTAATGTTCTGTGAAGTGGGTGTCTCAGTGAGTAAAGATTTTTTGAAGAAACAAGCAGATGATTTTTTAGCTTCATTTGTCTCAACTCCTTTGGGAACAACAAACTCTACATTCTTGAGCATAACTTTTTCAGTAGCTATTTCTTCAATATGCTCAGGAAACAATTTACCTTCCAGCATGGTTGGGTTCTCATAAGATATTTTTGTACATAATTTTTTTGAAGCCTTGGAATCACTGTTAGTCAGAATTCCATCTGGCTTGGATGTCTCAAAAAACCAAGATCCCTTGTTTGCTTTTGCAGTGCTCTCCTGTGATGAAAACCTTCCCTTGAATTCAGGCATAGCAATCCTCTTTCCATTTGTTGCTTCAGACACCACAGTTGGGCACTTATCAACAGTAATCCCAATCGATACTTTTTGAAATCGACTAGAATCACGATGGTTGCTGCTTAAGCTCCGACAGCCACTTGATCCAGCCTATATGATGTCAATTGACACTTGAATTGATCAAAATAGTCAAATAAACAAGCTAATTTGTCTAAATATATTTAAGAAGAACAAATTTGCCATTGAAGAAAACTATTAAAGCTGCAAAAACAATCCTATAGCATGCTGCTCTATATCTGCATTTAGAAGAAAACCAACGCGGAGAGTGATAAGATTTATTTCTCCAGGCATGCATCTCAATATTTTATATATTCATGTTTTTAAAACAATAAAATAGAAATTTATCACCTTTGCAACATTAGTAATTTGGAATCATCGCCTTCGATAATTTATAAGTAAGCCATCCTTTGCTTGTATTTACTTACCTTATTTTATTGTACCCAAGTCTGCCAAGCCAGAGACCTACTCTATCTCTATCTGTTCCAAAGTTCAAGCTACTGTATAGATAACAGCGGTCCACTTCACTAACATGCTGTTCAGCCTTGAAAGTATCGGTAGATTGGTACTTCAATAGCTTGCCTTCCACCAAAATGAGAAAGCCCCTATCTCATACTAGTTATTGTTTCCTTAACTAGGAAGCATAATGCCATTTAAAACACAGTTGAGGTGCTCACAACCATCAATTAAACAAGAAAGATTACCGTCTTTAGTTACATGATATCAATGAACATTTCACAGTTAATGTGCATTCATCAATAGTTGCATCAGGCAATAGAAACACAACAGATGATAACTAGTCTCATCTAGTATAGCACAATTGCAACATTTTTCTAGGTACAAGAGTTTGGACTTTTTAAAACTCAAAGTGTCTCATTTCATAGGTTGGCGAGAAACCATACAATAGGATACAATTAAACATAGCTGTAAATGGGAAACACATTCAACATGTTCCACATATGTGTGAATCCAGGTATTATTATCAAAACCAAAGAACTATGATACAATTTCTCAGCAATGCAATCAAACAATGGTGAGAAAATTCACCATCAATTGTAAATTTACCAGCAAGAAATAAAAAATTAGAATGAAAACAACAAAAATATTGGGCTGCTTCTAGCTATAAGAATAAAGTGTGTCAAGTAAAGTAATCTTTCACCATGAACATAAAAACCTCAACTAATTTCTCCAAGGCCATTCCTATAGATCTTCTGTTGTTTTAACATCTATTATGAATCATTTCCCTCCAAAACTTAATCAGGGATAAGTTGAAAATATAAGATGCAAAGCCCGATTCAGTAACAGGGTCAAAAAAACAAATCATTAGCAATGATTCTATAGCTCGGACTCGAGAAACCTTGGATTATCAGATCCTAGACCTTCACAAGGAACTAAAATCTCGGTATAGAAACCAAATTTGTGAAAACGTGAACAATTATGCAAATCCTAAATCAGTCTTGAAGTAGAATTAACACCAGAGTGGGTAAAATCTAGATCGAGGTTATAAATAGCATGGCTTGGTAGACATCCACAGAATATCTAGAATAAGGGGAAAAGTTGAATTCGACCATGGATTCCATGAAGACCAGCAATCTAGGAACCAAGCGCGGCGGATCTATAATGATCGGATGCATCAAATCCATAGAGAAGGAAAAAAGAAAAGAGAGGGGAAGAGATCGCACACACCGGCTTCATCGATCGCGGATCTGAAACCCTTGGCTCACGAGCTTGTTCTCCTCCGCCTACTCCTCTACCTCAATTCAAAATGCAGTCTTATAACTCTCGGGGGCTGGTTTCCCTCCGAAATGACTCATCGAATCCCACTGATTTTTTACAACGGGCTTCGTTTATTTACTGCTCGTTTACCTGGACCGGGCTTCGTTTATTTACTGCTCCAAAATGAGTCAGTGTGCGGGGGCGTCCGGAAGTAATTCGAAAGCCCAATTTTCTGTCAGTGTTGCGGATAGAGTCGTGGAGTCGAACAGGTTTTCTGATGCATTAATCACTATTCGGACTAGTTAGACTAATCTTCATAATTTATCTCTTTCGTGTTGGTCCTGAGACGAATTGATGGGGTGCTGGAAACGAGCGTTTCGTCTTTTTACCATGAGAAGTCAAACAAATATATATATTTATAGATATAAAAAATTATTACCATACATTTTTTTTATGATAAAAAATAAAATATTCGTCTCGTTTCTGTCACTTCGTTTCAAGACCATGCACATCTCCCTGCATGCAGGACACCTTGGAACACTCCCCTACATGCACTCAATCGTACATATAAGTGCTCACAAAGATGCATAATATATTATATATATATATATGTATATATAATTTTGCTGTTTTTTTTAATGTAAAGTATATATTTTTTTAATTTTTTTAACAAAAAGTTAAGAATCTAATTTTTTTTTTTAGAATTTAAATTATAATATAAAGAAATTATATATTATGCATATAGAAATACACATAAGTGAACACATAAAGAAATTATATATTATGCATATAGAGATACACATAATTTTGATAAAATTAATATGATATGATTAGGATTGTAAATAAGTCAAGTCAAGCAAAGTTTTGGAGTGTTCAAATTTATTTGATAAAATAACCGAGTCGAGTCGAACCGAGCCTAAAATGAATCATGCTTTTGAAATAATTATTTAAGTTTGACTTGGTTTATTTTTATGAACTTGAGCTTATTTGAAGCTTGACTTGAGTTTGGTTCGTTTAGATATTATCGAGCTTTCATTTTAAGCTTAGTTTGAGTTTGGTTCGTTTAGATGTTATCGAGCTCTCAATTCAAGCTTATTTGATTGTTTGAACTTTTTTACTTGTTTGATTTATTATTGAGATTGATAATTTAATTTTATTTGTTTATTTTATTTATTTTGTATGTTAATAAATTTTTTATTAATAAATATAATTATTCATGAACGTTATTCACGAACAACAATTTATTTGTTTAATTTAATAAATTGTTTAAGTTTATTTATTTAATTAATTTGATGTATATTAAATGAATATAAATAATTTTTTATTAAATTAAATATTAAATTTATTTATGAATATTTGATCGTCCTAATACGATTACAAATATCTATTATACAAAATCGTAAATACTGGACAACTCCAAGGCCTTGTCTCTCAAGCCCTATACTAGTCTCTTATTCCTGGTGTTATCTCCTGTTCGCTCTCACTCTCGCACCTTATCGACACCCAAGCCCCAATCCATGGCGGCTTCCTCCTCCCTCCTCCCTTCCCTTTCCTGCCATGTCCACACCGTCTCCTCCACCAAGCCTCAGACCTTGGCTCTCGTTACCTCCTCCCTTTTCTCATCCCATCCGATATCAGTCGCCCGCGTCAAAATAGCCTCTTTTCCTTCTTATACCTTTCTTCCTCTCCTGAGAAAGGCGCCGACTTTGGGTTCGGGGATCGTACCCAAGGTCGTGGTGTCGTCGGATTTGGATAAAGAAGAGGAATTTGAGTTTTCGGATGGGCAGGCGGGGTTCTCGCCTGATTTGAAGCTCTTTGTCGGGAACCTCCCGTTCAGCGTCGATAGTTCCCAGCTTGCTGGCCTCTTTCAGAGGGCCGGAAATGTTGAGATGGTTGAGGTAGGCTCAAGGATTTATTTTAACCGACTCGGCTTGCTAGGTTTTTGGTTAAACTATTCTCAAATTTGGCGGTGTTTAAATAGAGTTTCTGATAGTGTTCTCGTTTGATTTCATTTGTTACGTTAATTTACAGGTTATATATGACAAGATAACTGGAAAGAGCAGAGGATTTGGGTTCGTGACCATGTCTACCATCGAGGAGGTTGAAGTAGCTGCCCAACAGTTCAATGGTTATGTAAGTGGCTTTAGTTAACTTCACTATGACACCATGTGTAAATTTCCCAATGTTTGAAATTCTTCTAAATAGAGATCATAAATGTGATGTTTGAAGTAAAACAGGTGCTGCCTTCACGTGGCTGAAGCAATGTCCTAGAGATGTTGCAACTTAGCGAGTTTCTTCCTTAAGTTTGTAACTGATAATAGTTGATGCAACCACCATATGATCCATAGCTAGTTAGCCTGCTAATCTGTGGAAGAATTGATTTACTTGAGTTATCTTGCAGATATGATGATTTGTTTTTGTAGCCAGTAAATGGGTTCTCATTCTTAATACAGTAGTGTGGGAATTACGAATACCTAAATTGAATGAACATGATGTGACAAAGTGTATCATACAGTGAAGCAATATGAAAAACAACTGACAGACTTTGGCTGATTTTAGATTCTATTGCTACAATAGAAGTCAGAATACCCATCTAATCGAGAATGTTTTGTTGGCATCGTCATTGTCATTGTTTTATTGGGGTGTGGTAGTCTATTAATGATGTTTCTGTACTGGGATTTTCACTTGCAGTCTAAGTTTGTAGGCGAGTCTATATTTTTCTTTGTTATTATTTTCTCCTTTTTGTTCTTAAAATTGCCAATCTTCCCCACAGTAAACTAGCGATGCAGAAACCACTTGTCAGTCTCAGTGATATAATGGATAAGTTGGTCTTTCACCATCTAGCTTGTCAGACACTTGATCTTCACTATATTGTTGGATGAAAAATGTGTAAAATCACATTTTTTTCTTCTCCTTCCTACTTAGATATTGATGTTCCAACTTAAGTTATGTTTGTGTGAATTTTTCATTGTCTTCTTATTTGCCAAGCTTGATTCCCTAAAAAGTAGCAAGTAGTGCGTATATTGTCTCTTCATTACTTCTCTTTTTTTATGTTATCGAATTAATGGTTCTTTTGGTCTTTTGACCCCTCATGGAAATTGTCTTTGCTTTTGCCTGCTTGCAAGGTTGGAACGAAAAAGTTCAGTAAGTAACTACTTCTAATTTCTCTAATCCAACAGACGCTTGAAGGGAGGTCATTGAGGGTGAACTCAGGACCACCTCCTCGAAGAGATGAATTCCCATCTAAAGGATTCCGAGCCAGAACAAACCTTGAAGCTGCAAACAGAGTATATGTAGGCAATCTTTCATGGGGTGTTGATAATTTTGCTCTTGAAACTCTTTTCAGCGGACAAGGGAAGGTCTTAGAGGCCAAAGTCATTTATGATAGAGAAAGTGGCAGATCAAGAGGCTTCGGCTTTGTTACTTACAGCTCTGCGGAGGAGGTTGATAATGCTATAACAACACTTAACGGCGCTGTAAGCCACTCCCCCTTCTATTTATCGCCTCATGAAACACTCGTATCTCTGGCAACCTGATAGATTGCCTACTTAATTCTTCTTCGAGGATGATTTGTTCTTTGGTTTACACACAAGTGATGCATATATCAAGGTCTAAGGAATGTACAGATCCTTCTGTTGCCTTGGAATCTGATGGAATTTTACAAGAAGAATATTGTTATTAGTACTCCATAACTACCAGATTAAGACTTATCCTCATTTTTCTGTGCAGGACCTGGATGGAAGATCTATACGAGTTACAGTGGCCGAGCCAAGGCCGAGCCGCGAGTTTTGATTTCGTTTTGATGCGGTGAAACTGTTTCATTTCGTTGCTTATAGCTTCAACTCTGTGGTCTGTGGTGTTTAGTGATGAACAGTGCATTCTCTGTTAAGTTCATTTGGAAGCTTTGCCAAAGAGTAGCTTGTTTTTTGGTCGTTTCGCATGCTTATCATTCAGAAAAGTGAAACTTGAAACTAGGCTCAAACTTGGCTTCCACGTCTCGTTTTAGTATGGTAGCTTCGTTAATTCTTTGGCATTTAATAAATTGTGTTTGGAAGTTTCGGTATTACTTAAATCACATATTTAATTTTTATAATATTCAAATTATGTATCATATTTTTAAAAATGAATTTAGAGAATTTTAAATTAAAATTAATGTATTCATGAAATCTCTGTTTATGTTTTTGGATTTAAATTTGATAACATAAATCAAGAATAATACATTTTTAAATTTGTAAAAGTTTGATAAAATTTATTATAAGGTTTGAAATAATAATATTTACTAATTAATATCATTGTACTAAATGATCAATTTAAATCCAGATAATTTTAAATTATTTTAATAAAATTAATATATTTTAAAAAACTTTTTTAATATATTAATATTTTTAAATTTAAATTTGATAATATAAATTGATAGTAATGAATTTTTAAATTTATAAAACTTGATATTTTTTAATTAATATTATTAATGAAATTTTAGGATTTTTTTTTAAAAATATCATATTTTTAAAATTTTAAATTAGTTTTATATAAAATTGACTCGTAAATTTGTATAAAAACAGAGGATGGATATTTCGAAAATATAACACTTATTTAAGTATTATAAAAATTGGGAATGTGATTTTGATAATACCGAAATTTACTGTTCAGTAAAATGGCGATTCTTTGAGCACCCAGCAATTTCTCCTTTTAAACTTTTAAGTGAAATGAAATTTATTTACTTTCGGATTCGAATTTCATTAATCCCTATTGCATAATTTTACCCGCATAACTCATGGTGGTAGTGGTTGGTGCTCTGCCCATCACTGTCGCACATTTATGCGGTGATGCCGACTTCACTGTTCTCTATGCTCACTTGATATGCTGACGCATTATTGCACCCACGTCTTTTTTTTCATTGCCGACTTGCGGGTCCCACTTCTGATCGGCTTTCACCAGCAAAGTCAATGGCCAATCAAACACGGGAGAGCAACGATACCCGACGTATCTCTTCCACTACTCACGTCACGAAATGGAGATCAGACGGGGCTGATCGCCCCCGTTAACAAAGTCGTGTCTTGATTCGGACGGAATTTCTTATGGATTGAATTTCATAAAAAAAAATTCATCCATCATTAAAATAAATAAAAAAACACTGAAAACGAGTGAGTCAGCCCAATATCCCGAGTTACATACTTACATGTAAAGAAAAATAATAAATTCTATAAATATATTATAATTAGCTCTGTAAATTAATTTATAACTAGCTATAAGGATAAAAGAATTTTTTTAATGAAAATATATGTTGATCGAAAATTAACTTCTATCTCTGTTATAATAAATCTGGCCTTACACCGTGTGGAAATCGGAATTTCTTGTCCTTCGTCTATAAAGTGGGATTGAGATAATTTCCTTTACCCTTCATTTATTGAGTTGGGTGGTTTGCTTTTTGCTTCGCCGCCTCCTCTTCAATGGCCGTATCCTCCGCCTTCTGCCTCTCTTCGCTCGCATCGGTCGTGGCCTCCGCGGGGGACCGCGGATCGGCCGACTCCGGCGCACGCCCTCGATTCGAAAAGCCGGCATCGGCCTCCTTCCTGCGTGGCAGCGGATCTCCACGCGTCTCCGGCCTGTCGTCCGCCCTGATCTTGCGGTTTCCTCCCAATTTTGTGCGCCAGCTGAGCACCAAGGCTCGACGGAACTGCAGCAACATTGGCGTCGCGCAGATCGTGGCGGCTTCGTGGTCGAATGGTTCGCCGTCGTTCGATGCACCTCGGTCCGTGTTCTCAACGGACGCTGTTGTGGCCCCTGAGGCCGAGGGCGAGGGCTCCAACGTCGTTGGCGGTGGGGGACTCGGAAGTAGTTTTGTAGAGTCGCAGATTCTGGCGCCAGGGAAACCTAAGGTCTCCCCTGCCGCCGCAAAGGTTGCAGCGTCGCTCAGATCCGATGGAAGTCTTGCGGTTCATGCTGGTGAGCCATCTGTCTTATTTTGAACTTTGATCTCTCGTTTTTATCCTCTTCCTTTCACGATCTATGATTTTTGTGCTAAAAGTTGGATTTTTACTGGTAAAAAAGTGAGATTCTCATTCTAAATACTTGACTTTTTACTACAAAAATGTTTTCTTTTGTAGCCATAAAAAAATAGGGAGAGATTTTGTCCCAGAAAAAGTTTTTTTGAAACATTTAAGTACAGTTTATTCCAAATTGATGTTACTTTGTTTAAGATATTTGATTTTCTAATTAGGCGAGAGGTACGGACGCGGTATAACCACAGATGGAATTACCACCCCGATTGTTAATACGTCTGCTTACTGGTTCAACAACTCAGATGAGCTGATTGATTTTAAGGTATGCTCTAAACTAATTACTGACGGTCAAAATAACTTTTCCAGTTCTTCCTTCATTTTTGTTATCTTAGATTCTCGATTTTGCCTTTTATTTTTGTAGGAAAAGAGGCATGCTAGTTTTGAGTATGGCAGGTACGGAAATCCCACTACACAGGCGTTGGAGGAGAAGATGAGGTCAGTAGCGCTTATTCCTAAGAGCTACACCCCTGAAAACAGCTTGCATTTTGATTACTGTTTCTTTGCCCGAGCAGTGCCCTGGAAGTGGCTGAATCCACTTTGTTTGTGTCATCTGGCATGTATGCTAGCGTCGCTTTGTTTTCTGCTCTTGTTCCTGCTGGTGGGCATATTGTGATCACTACTGACTGTTATAGAAAGACCAGAATCTTCATTCAGAATGAACTTCCTAAAATGGGAATTTCGGTATCCTTCAAGCCTTTGCATTTTTTTGTACCTGTTTGAATGACTTCATTGTTCACGGCTATGACTACCTTTATTGTCCTAATGCATGTCTCTGACGTGTTATTTTCTAAATATAGGTCACTGTTATTGATCCTGCAGATGTTGATTCCCTGAAAAGTGCACTGGATCAAAATAATGTGAGAAAACAATGCTGCTGAGTTTTCTTTGTATTTACTAATATCATTTCTGCTCTATGACAATCTCTTATTGCACTGCAATTAGTAAGTGTTTGTCGCGTACAGGTATCTCTTTTCTTTTCAGAATCTCCAACGAATCCATTCCTCCGATGCGTTGATATTGAATTAGTTTCACAACTTTGCCACAACAAAGGAGCCTTGGTTTGCATTGATAGTACCTTTGCTTCACCAATCAATCAGAAGGCATTAAATTTGGGTGCTGATCTAGTTTTGCATTCTGCTACAAAATTTATAGCTGGTCATAATGATGTAAGAAAAATGTCTAAGAATTGTTTTCATTCAGTTCTGTTTTGGTTATTGAGAATACTTTCTTGTCTAGGTTCTTGGTGGTTGCATCAGTGGTTCAGAGGAACTTATCTCCAAAATTCGTCTGTATCATCATGTTATTGGTGGTGTTCTCAATCCTGTAAGTGATACCGTTCTGACCTGATACTTGTGCTTTTTGAAGTCAATTGCATGTTTCATGCATTAAAATCTAAGAGAACATTTACTACTAATGAAACTGATCTGTTATGAATTGTATTATTCATAATTTTTACAAACTTGCTAAACTATCAATTATTGCATGTTCATATATTTATGAGTAAATGTTTGGGACATCTAAAATCACTCAACTGATGAAATACTATTTCCAGAATGCCGCATATCTGATTCTTCGAGGCATGAAGACGCTGCATCTTCGTGTAGATAACCAGAATAAGACAGCACTTAGGATGGCCCAATTTTTAGAGGAACATCCCAAGGTATGTACAATAACCTCTTGCCTTTTGCATAATTGAAAAACTATTTTCTGACAGCACTTAGTTTTACCCTTCCCGTACCACATGACACTCTCAAGGAAGAAGTTAAATGGCTTTCTCCTTTAAATATTTATAAAAATTAAAATTATAAAAAATGAAGGAGCTTAAAAAGAATCTAAAAACTAATTTTTATTTTTTTAAGAAAACATATTGTCTTCATTTTTAAAAAAACTAAAAGTAAAAAAAAAATATTTTTGTTATTTAATAAAAAATAATATAAAAATGTTTTTTATATATATGTTGAACATTTTTAAATGATTGTCAGTATTTTTTGTGGGCTTATTGTTTTAACAGCGAATAATTACCTTTTAACTAGAGACAACATGGCATCAATCTACTTCGTATCTCATTGATTTTTGTGCAGTTTTCTACCTTGTGTCTTATATTGACATGTTGGGAATCCTATACGACAAAATCAAATCGCAGCGGAAAAATAGGATCCCTTCCGTGATTCATGCGAAAAATTCATACAAGTTAAATCTACAAAATAAGGTCCTATCTAATAGGGTATACCTTCGTTGCGTGCCCTT
>JBBUKS010191635.1:0-23409 GCA_038050645.1 Hedychium gardnerianum
TAGTCCTAGGAACACGTTTAGCACATGGATTAAGAGATTCTTTACAAAAATCTTCAAATGTGCATTTAGATCCAAAATTAAAAGAAAGATGTTCTATGGAAACAAATGTAGCTAATGATTCTCTTAATTTATTATCAGAATATAAAAATAAATCAGAATCAATACTACCGCTAGTTAAAGAAAATCTAGATAATTATGATTGAGAACGGTCGAGTCCATATTCCGTTAGGTGCTTTGTTTCTACATGTCATTTCAAAGACCCATAGCCTCCGCCCATTTGAAATTTGTAGGAAGCATTGCAGTGTTTATATTTTGCACGCAATTCTCTCGACGGAAGAGTAATTTTCTCAAAATGTTTAGTGAAAATAGAAGATTTTAGAGGAGGAAGTTCCCGAACCTTAGAAGTAATTGCATCAGTACTTTCTTGTGTTTCGGGTGTCGAAGCGAGAAGTGTTCGATCTTATCATCGGTGGATTGAATTTTGGGGTCCTCGTGCAGATTCACTATTTCCTTTCCCCTCCGAGATCGAGATGATGAACCTCAACCTCTATGGCCTCCTTCCATTGTAGTTAAAAATTGGAGATGAAAGTGCGCAAAAATGAAGACTTGGAGTAGAAAATGTGTAGAGAATGCGGAATTGAGAATGAGAGTAAAGAAGATGTGTATGAAAATGATGAAATGAGCTCTTTATTTATAGAGTTTGGATAGTAACGGACAATAAATCATAACCATTGAACAAAAAATGGTCAAATGATCTCAACCGTCGACCGTTGGAACTGCCGGTTCTAGCCCCCCCCCCCCCCCAAAAGAAAATCTGTGTTTGAACCGGCGGGCCGAACCGGCGGTAACCGGTGATCCATCGATTTTTTTTTCCTGGGACCTCTCAATTATTTGTTTAGATGAGTTATTTTCTGAGTTTGAATTACATGAGCAGTCTAATCCACAACTAGTGGTGAAAGGCATTACTTTGCTTGCAAGTAAAATCAAGATGAAGGAGGTGAAGCACAAGTACCAAACTGAACCTGAATACGAAGACAAATCGGATTCATAAGACAATGATGAAAATAACCGCTGAACTAGTCAATCTAGTTTGAAAGTTATACATGAAGAAGAAAGGACTCAATAAATGCAAAATCAAGAAGGTGATCCAAGCAAAAGCAAAACAGTTGAGTCCAAACCCAACCATGAAGAGCAAGATTGAAGTGACCTACTATGGATGCAACAAGAAGGGACACTTCAAGTAGAGTGTCCAAATCTAAAAGACACCAAGAAGCAAAGAAGAAAGAAGGCACTGAAAGAAACATGGGATGAATCTTCGTTGGAAGATATGGACAAAGAAGAACAAGCTCCATCGAGCTTCCTTGCATTACCGACACAAGAACAAGTGGCCAAGATCGAGTCCGAGCCTGAATCCGAAGCTGAGTCCGAGACAAGCCACGGATCCGTATCCATTTCCAAAGGTTCCAAAAATGAGGTAGACTCTCCTTTAATTAAGAAATTATATCCAATAATTTACGATATAACTCGAGATTTAGCTAAATCAAATATTCAAACCAAGTCACCCGAAAAGGAGGTAACATCCCTTAAGGAGAAGACTAACCTAAGTTCTTTGACTGAACCAGTTCAAAGTGGAACTTCAACTCAAGTCCAACAACTTGAGGAAGAAAATTCCACTTTGAAAATTCAAGTCAAAGAACTTAGAAAAACATTGGAATGGTTCACTGCGGGTTTCGAGTATCTTGATATGATACTTAGAAAATAAAGGGTCGTATACAATCGATCTGGACTAGGTTACAAGGCTAAAACGCGATTTAAATCTTATCCATCAATTATAAATCGTGATCTTAGAGACTAAGTCCATGCATGGGTCCCTAGATTAAACTCGACTAATCAAGTTGGACCAAATCAATATTAGATCTCCAATGCTCAAATTCACTACCTAGATAAGCCTTATCATGGTTATGATCCAAGGGGAGTCAATAGAAAAACTGTATTTGTTATTAGATGAGTTTTGCTTGTTTATATGATTTACCACTTTTTAATATGCATGTTTAGTTTATTTCTCTGCATAAATTAGAATTACTAAAAACAATGATTGATTTTGACAACCTAGCATCGGAAAGGGTTGGAATGATAATAAGATAAACAGGTTGAATCATATGTGTTCTACTTAGTGCAATCAACTTAGTGAATCTAGCTAAAGCTACCCCAGTCAGACAAGAGCTAGTTAGACCAAAACTTGTATTAAGTTCTGTGAGTTGATTGTTTTGATAAAACTTTGTCTTAGGCATATAATTACTTTAATGATATCCGTTGTGATTCATCACAGCCTAGAAGCTTATGCTAAAAACTAGGGGTGAGCAAAAGTTCGGTTAAACCGAATTAGCAGATTGAACTTAAAAGTTCGGTTCGATTAATTCGGAAGTTCATTTTTTTTTTGAAAATATCGGTTATATCGGTTAAATCGATTCGGTTTCGGTTTTGAAAATCAAAATTCAGTTAAACTGATTAAACCGATATTATGAGTTGAACCGTATCAAATCGGAACCAAACCAAATCAAATCGAACTAAACCCAAACCAAACCAAACCGAAACTAAACAAAATCGAAAATTTTGGTTATTTCTGTCGAAAACCGAATTAACCGATGTTTTATCGGTTCGGTCGGTTCGATTTTTGGTTTAATTGGTTCGATCAATTCAGTTTAAATCGATTGCTCAGCCCTACTAAAAACATCAACTTATAGTACCCAAAGCTAAGTTTGAATTAACACAAAATCAAACAATTTTTTTTTAAAAAAATTCAAACAAATTGTTAACCATCTCATCACAACCGTAAGGTTTCTTTGTTTGAAAATCTAGAAATGATAGAGATATTAAGTTCAATAAATTAAGTTTGATTGAACCAACTTAATTAATTAATCCAACTTAAATTAATTAATCGAGTCTAATTAAACTTTTAATCAAACTTAATTAATTTAATTAATCAGTCAAACGCAACCTAATTAATTTAGCATAATTAGTTAATCTAATTAAATCAACCTAATTAATTAATCTAATTTATTTAACATAATTAATTAATATAATTTATTTAATATAATTAATTAATCTAATTTAGTTAACCTAATTAATTAATCTAATTTAGTTAAGATAATTAATTAATCTAATTTATTTAACCTAATTAATTTAATTAAAATTTAGTTAACACCTATTTAATTAACTAATCCAAGATTTACTTAATTAATCAAATTAGTTGATCCTAAACTAATTAATTAACTTAATTTAAGTAAAAATTCGAATTAATCCAGATTTAATTACCAAATCTAATTAATTAGAAATTAATATTCAAGATAAGATTAATTTGAAAAATATGTTGAGTACTTGGAAAATCTTATTTTTGAAATTTTTCATAAGAATTTTTGTTAAAATATTCTATCAAAGTTATGCCCCCATACTTAGTATTAGAATCTTTTTGGAAATCATTTTGATAAACTTCCTTTAAAATTTATTATGTTTTTTTTGAACTCCTTGTTATTTTTTGATGTATGTCAAAGGGAAAGAAGGGATGGGTTAAAAGTTAAGTTTTAACTTTAACTTTCAAAAAACCCGTAGACATTAATTTCAGGAGGAGAGATTAAGTTAAGAGGAAGTATTTTGAAAGTTATTTTTCTTATTAATTACTTTTATATTTACTTTGAACCAGATTGTCCTAATAAAAAAAGAGAAGATTGTTGGTGCAGAGAGCACCAAATAATCGAACCGGATTTTGATATTGGCAAAGATTCAAAGTTAAGTTGAGTTGTGATCTAATGAGCTTGACTAAGTGTCCAGAAAAGTCCTAGTTGGACTAGACAAAGAAGTCCTGGTTGAGTGGATTGGACAAAGAAGTCCTGGTCGATTGGACTGGATAGAAATCTTGGTCAGTTGGACTGGGTAGAAGTCCTGGTCGGTTGGACTGGGCAAAAAAGTCCTGGTCGAGTGGACTAGGCAAGAAAGTCCTGGTCAAGGTGATTGGGCAAAACACTTGGTAGATCAAGGACATTGGGCAGAAGTCCTAGGGGTCGATGATATTAGGCGGGAAGCCCTAGGGTCGAGTACACTAGACAGAAGTCTAGACGGGTCAATGACCGAACGTCTAGTAGGAAGTCCCAAAGGTCAAGATCGGATGCTGAGAAGAAGTCCAAATAGGTCTGGAAGACCGGATGTTTGACAACTAGATAAAATCTCCTGAGAGAAGTGGGTAAGGATGCATTCCTCGAGAGGGAATAGTAGGCGTCGGTATGACCTAGGGTTTCACTGAAAACCCAAAAGTCAAAACCAAGACAGTCCATATTCGACTGATTTTATTGCACTTTGATATTACTCTTATTACTTTATGTTAACTCTTTAATGCATGAGTTAAAACCTTGATGCAGTTGATCCAAGCGCCTTAAAGGGATCTATGCGCCCTAAGCGAATCCCGACACCTCATTGGTATTAAGGCACCTTGAGTACATATCAACGGCAGGATGAGGTGACAACCTCTGATTGACCAATCCACATTAACATCAAGGCACCTCAAAGGGATTGAGGCATCTGGGTAAGGATAAAAGTTGTCGGATCAAGTTTCGCCGAGAGTTCGCCACATCAACACCTATTGAAGTGTCTCAAAGGGATTAAAGCGCCTAGATCAACCTATATAGGCAGCTTCGACCAGAGGCTTCAAACATCAATTTTCTACGATCAAACAACGTCCACGCTACTCCAAAATTCACAACGCCAAAACGCTGCTCCGACATTGACTCTCATATTCGTGTTAACTTGTGTTTCTTTATTTTTATTTAATTCTACTTAATTATCTATTGAAAAACATGAAAAAGCCACGAGCGCTATTCACCTCCCTTTTAGCGCTTTCACCGATCCTACGGTATTTAGGGTATTTTTGATAATTTTTAGATTTTGGTAATTTTCAGATTTTTGTCATTTTAGGTATTTTTTGTAATTTTTATTTTTTAATATATTTTTAGATTTGGAGACTGTTTAGATAAATAGACTTTAGTATTATGAGTTTTTTTTCCTTTATTTTATAATTTTTTTTCTTTCTTTATAAGTTAGAAATTGAAGTTTATATGTTGGGATTTTTTTTTTTGTGTCTTAGGGTTGGAGTCTATATAAGAATCTTGTTTAATTATTTAAAGACAATCCTCTATTATGATATAATTTTTTTTTTTAGGAAAATCTGGAGGATGGTTATTTTCTCTTCTTGTCTTCTCCTCAATTTCTCTTCTTGTCAACACACAGGATAATCACTATTCTGTCTGACGTCATATATCTATTATGAAATTTAGTATAGTGCATGATGCGGAGGTCCACGTGGCGAGCCCTTGACTCGGTTAACACAGGAGCCATGTGACAAGGATAGGGTTTAGTCAACGTGGGAGCCGCATGACAGGGTCCGATCTTCCGACTTCCTGAGTCTTAATTTATCGTGTTTCCCGCCGCCCAATTGTCGACTTCTCGAGTCTCGATCTGTTGAGATCCCGGTCCGACTGTCGACCTCTAGAGCCGAGCTAAGTTCCCGGCTGCTCGACTGCCGACCTCCTGAGTCGAGCCGAGTTATCGATCGCTCGAGTGCCGACCTCTCGAGCCGAGCCGAGTTCCCAAGGGCCTGACTGCCGACTTCTCGAGTCCTGTATGCCAAGTTCCCAGTCACACGACTACCGACCTCTTGAGCCGAGCCGAGTCGGCTGACTCCCCAACTTTTCAACTTCCCGCAGCATGTGAAGGGACACAGCGAGCGAAGAAACATAGCAAGTGAAGGGGCACAATGATCATTATAACACCCTTTAATGGGATGTAGATTTTCTTTCCAAGAGGTATGTTCCTTAGACTTCTCTCACTATATACGATAAGGAGAGAGAGGTTCTAAATGATATCATATGGTAGACTCTATTATCATCATCTACACTATATTTGTTCTTCATTTTCTCCGTTCTATTAGAGGCTCCATGATAACTTAGGGAGTGACCTCACCGGGTAATTTTGATGAGTTCTCTGATGTGTATTACTCTCTAGAAATTAATTACATTTCGGACATCTCGTCCGAAGCTGATTTGAAAAAGTTAACTAGACTCAATGAAAGTCAACAGAAATGAATTCCATGAGATTTAACCCACTCTCGTTCTCGAACCAGAAGAGTACATAAGGAATTAGCGGAACTAGTTGTTGACTCAACGTGATCGAACTGTGGTTTGTGTTTAATGGAGCTCAATGACTCGAAACTAGGCAGACTTGTGGACATCGAGGATCTAATGATATGGAATGAGCTCTAAGATTTTGATGCATTCAATGGACTAGAGATCACCTAATACAATGTAGACTCTAAAACACAGAACATCATCTCTGAGGATAGGGTGATGTGATTAGGCTCTTCAAAAATTAAGCATATGAAATTTGAGATTCAATTATGATTGAATTTTTTTTCTTTTTAATAGATAATAAATCTGAAAATATTAACTATCAAAATAAATCTTCACGTATTTATCAGATAGAGCAGGTCGAAAAGTTCCTCGCCCACATGTTCCTTCGCCGAGTCCTTCCAGTGTGGCAGCCCCTTGGCCACTTCCCTCCTCCGCGTGAATATTTCTGTCAATTCTCCCACTTCGCCGATCTGTTAATTTCAGATGCATGCAGAGTTGTTCTAAACATCTACTACGAGCTAGCGTAACGTACCATGGCGAGGAGCAAGTTTCTCGGGCTGGTCCCTCTCCTTGGCAATTACGGATTGGGTGAATCATCCATGAAAAAATATATATATATAAAAAATCCTATGATTTGAACATTTTTATAAATAGATATTTCTAAAAAAGATCATAATAAAATTACTAATTTTTTCGCACGTATACATATGCCCTAGAACTTAGTGGGGTGATAAAAAGCCAAATGTATTTTCTAAATAATCATAATTTAATTTTCATGTAAGATACATTTATAATAATTGAATTACTAGTAAAATTGAAACATAATGTCAAGAGTTATTGTACTTCTTAGATTTAATTGATGGGTAAAATATAGCATTAGACTATTTATCCTGAAATTAGTTAGATTATAAGATCTACCTACTTGGTATAAAAAAATAACATAAAAAAAATCACAACTTTTACTTAAAATATATATATATCATTGAAAATCCATAATTCATAATTTAATTTTGAATTTTTTTTCTTTCTCAACTCACAAACAATCCCAGCTTATCACCGACCAACCTAACTAGACCCATAACCCATGTAGACTAATCAACTTAGATTCATTTTTAAATAGATTGATAAAATTTTAATTTAATCTATTTAAATTATTTGATAAAATAGATTAATTTGATAGACTCAATCTAAATGGACGACTTTAAATTTATATACCACATGAATATTATTTGGATCGTGGTGTTTTATCTATTTATTTTAATTAAATGATGAAATATAATATAATTTAAAATTATAAAGTGAGTATTTTGAGGATTAATATTTTTAATTTTTATTAAAATTATAATATTTTATAACTAAAATTATTATAAATATAGAATAGTTTTGAAATAAACCTGAAATGAAAAGGAGGTATTTGTTATTATGATATTGAACTCGGTCTCTTTTGAAAAGGAACAAAATAATTTTTGAAAATGAATATAAAGTAAAATTATAATTTTGCAATTTTGTGAAAGGCAATATTTTATAAATTATAGGATTAGAATACAATATTCTCAAGTATAAAATGAAAATGTAAGATAAAACTCTCTTGATTCTTCACGACTAAGAATAGGTCTGTGTAGTCTACGCCCAATCTCGCATCAGCTCTCCCTCATTTTTGCTCCGATTTCGATCGGCGGTCGGCGAATCTTTTGGGAAAGATGAATATTTTCTCCAAGAAACCCACAGCTAAAGGTGAATCCCCCCTCCCTTCTTTCTTCTCGTTGGATCGATCCGTTTGTTATCTCTTTAGAATTTGTATTCGTTCTGTATTACTCTGCAGAACTTCATTAGATCGAAATTGAGGTGTTATATCCGATTGATGTAAAGAGAAATTTAATACCAGGGATAAGTCGTCGTGTTCGATGATGAATTTTGCTTTACGAGGCTCTGCCTTATCTTCCACAGAAAAAAAAGCTGAGATTTTGTCTTCTATTACCCCCTTTGATGAACGGCCTTAGTAAAATTTGAATTTGTTTTGACCGCAGAGTCTCTCCGAGCTAGTAAGAGGGAGATAGCAAATTCTACCAGAGGTATGATTTTTTTATGTTGCTTAAGGTATTTCGAAAGTAATTTCACTCTGTTTAGATTTTTTATCTTAATAAAAATGCGATAGATGCTATCTTCCTATGCACTGTTTATGTAGCTTAAGTTACAGATAGATGCTATCTATATCTAGCTTGTTACATAACCAGTAAATATAGACTAAGGCAATGATAATGAAATGAAAACGAAATATACTTGGATGTAGGCAAACTTAAATAGTTAACAAAGAATGGAACCAATGATCCCTTTGACTTTAGATCAATTAGCACATTGATAAAGGTAAAGTTCAATAATACTTTTCTTGTTATCTTTGGAATATGCTGTTGTGAGGTTTGAGTAATTACCAATGTAGATGCACCCTATCATTTGGTATGATCCTTAAGATGTTTCTATCTAGAGTTTTCTTGGGGAGTAGCCTTCTTGATAATTAATATTTTATTTTTATCATCCTAGTAAAATGTTAAAGATTTAACCAGCTAAAGGTGTTAGACATTTAAGACTTCTCAACTTTATTCTTTTTAAATAATACAGGTAAATTGTTTTTAGATATGATCAAAATGTGTATTGATGTTTCTCGCCACATGGATGTCATGGTTACATCGTGTCGCTAAGATGTTTTTTATCACATGCATGATGTTGAAGCTAGGAGGTTTCACGCTCATAAGTTCCACATGGATAAGTGTTGTGATCAATTATATAGGTATAAATATAAATTCGTTTCTTCCCTATTGGTTGAAGCTTTTATGGTAAGTGGTTAGCCAATCAACTTTAATAAGATATTAGACGAGGTTTGAATTCTACCAGTGTAAAAAAAGGTCCTTACATATCCTTGAGTCATATTTGGCGTGAAAGGGGTATGTTCAAACAAGGAAGCCCACACTCATTAGTCCTACATATACAAGTGTGGTGGTCCATTATATAAATCTAAATGTAGATATAAATTGGTCTCGTTCCTAAATTGCTCTAGCTTTTGAAATAAGTAGATAGCTAATCAAGTTTAACGCATTATATTTGATTGCAACTGCTATTTCTGTAAATCTGAAGGCACCAATAGACATTCTGTTTCAATCAAACTTGATCCACATGCACGGACCACCATATTATGGTGAACCATCTAAACTCATGGTTAAGATGTTCTTTTGTACAAGCAATTTGTGCATGAAATTGTGATCACTATTACCAATTAAGCAGATCGGGCTAAAAATAGATTGCTCCTTTGCACTTTATGGCATAGATTCACATCAGTACTTTGCATGCTTCACTCCCATATTTTAGGCCATAGCTTAGATACCGTATGGTGACTTTCCTTTTATAGCAGTTCTGTGCACGTTCTGAACCGTTGGAATGAAAATAAAAATGCTATTGGCACTTGTGCGCGTGCACATCTACTTCGACTAGACATAATAATTAACCTTCAGTTTTCTTTAAGTGTGTACAGTTATTGTGGAAATTCATGTGTGATTTGATATTATTTCTCATGCAAAAGCATGCTCAACCATCTCTGTTTGATTTTTTTAGGCATTGAGAGGGAGATTGGAGCATTGCAGTTGGAAGTATGTTCCTCCATCTGTTTTGACAGAATTTACCTTTGTTTTAATAAATTTTTTCTTGCAAAGTTTTTGTAAAAAGTCTTGATCTTGAAACTAAATCAACCAATGCCACTTTACTGTTCTGAAAAATGGCATCTGATATGGATGTGGATCCAAGTGTTGACCTCACCTGACTATTTCTAATTTTTTTTACATGTGATCAATAGGGTTATAGTTTTCTCAGAGTAGTCAGGGTAGATGAAGAGTCCTAAGTATATTATTATAGTGTCACCTATAATTTAATATAATAAAATAATTTACTTTAATACTATCGAACTTAACCAAATAGGGCCTTAGGATTTCAGAATTTCTTAAAGTACTCTAAAAGTGATGATTAACAAAGCCCTGACCCAAGCTTGAACAATGACAGGAAAAAAGACTTGTTGCTGAGATAAAAAGGACTGCAAAAACTGGAAATGATGTAAGGATATCAACTTCTTTTAACGATTCTTAAAATATATGTCTATCATGGTCAGCAGAGAAGCAGCTTCTTCTGATCTAGAAAATGATGGTTGTATTTCCCTAATGACATCCATTCCAGGCTGCAACAAAAATTTTAGCCCGTCAGCTTATCCGTTTAAGGCAACAAATCTCAAATTTACAAGGTAGCCGAGCTCAGATGAGGGGTATAGCAACTCACACACAAGTAAGAATAACTCTTTTCTATTAGTTATCTAAATCTTTGAGAAAACATGAATTTGATGATTAAAGTTTATTATTAACTTTTCAGGCAATGTATGCCACCTCCTCAGTTGCTGCTGGCATGGAAGGTGCAAGCAAGGCAATGGGAGCAATGAATAAGGTCTAGAAAAACTTCTGACTTTTCTAAGGCATTTGTAGAAAATTAAACTATTTCCATTTCACTATGGTAATAGATGTCCAAATCATATCTGTTGTGGTGTCTAGAAAGGTTTCATTCTTATAATGCCATTTGTTTTCTGCAGCAAATGGAGCCTGCTAAGCAAATCAAGGTTATGCAAGAATTTCAAAAACAGTCAGCCCAAATGGATATGACAGTATGCTCATTTCCTCTCTTTTTTCTGATAAGATCAATTCTTTGTTTAATAATTTAGAATTCCCACTTCTATTAGTTGTAGCATAGTTGTTGTCCTCAGGTTTTAACATACCGTATTGGCTGTAAGAGCAGTATTACTATCCCGAGGAAAGACCAGTAGGTGAACCACCCTTTTTAAGTAGACTGCCTTGAAATTGGTTTACCATGCAGTATGTTCAGTATAGGAATGAATACCATATTGTATCCCTTCATTTGAGTCATTGTGTCTTGCGTTTGAAGATAAAAAATTATCATTTTGCAGTCAGTACAGTATGGTATACTAGGTGAGATGTACATAGAAGAATAGGACAGAGATCAGTATCAGATTAACATTTTATTCATACCTTGTGCTAATTACCTTTCCTCAACATTCTTTGCAAATAAGATTTTGAGAGAAAGATATCGTCCATGAATTATCAGTCAGGGATTTCAACTCCAATTATTGTTTGGAGAAATAAAAATGTAATTTCCCTTTTGACAACTTTTTATTTGGGTAGGTTATGAAAGTAATCAGACTACTGTTGCCAGGGTTATCCCAGATTCTATAGCTCCAATTGAAGAATTCACTAAAAGTACCAAAATTGAATTCTAGTTCCAAAGTGTCTTTTTCCTGATAAGCTATATGAAAGCCTTCTCTGTTTTATCTATTTCTTATTAGGCTTTGTTTGTTCTCACAAAATAGATAGATTCAGAAATGTAGGTGATATCCTCTTCATACAAAACTGTTTGTAGTGTTTGATTCTTGATATAAAAATTACACTGGGTTTCTCTCGTGTTCATTCTGCATTCCTTCCATCTTTCTCTTTGGATAAGCATTTTCATAGTAACCAAAGTAGGCATGAATTTGATGCCTTTATATCGTAAACTTTCACTTTCGAGTTCAGAGTGAGATGATGTCAGACTCCATCGATGAAGTTTTAGACAATGACGAGGCTGAAGATGAAATTGAAGACCTGACAAGTCAGGTATGCTTTATTTCTTTTTGGTATTTTAAGTCTACCAGAATCAGGCAATTTCTGTGCTGTTCCAATAGATTTTTTCAGATTATCCACATTGCTAACTTCTGATTTCTTTTGAATTTTCTTTCATATTCTTAGGTGTTGGATGAAATTGGTATTGACGTTGCGTCTCAGGTTGGTATCTTTGGTGTATTTTCCTAATTTAAGTTCAAACTTTGACGCGTAAACATCCTTGCAGTTGTCATCTGCTCCAAAAGGAAGAATCTCACAGAAGAATGCTCAAAATGCTGAGAGGTTTGCCCTTCTGTTGTCCTTTTGAACTCGTTTTATACTACAAACATAAGCTCATCTTCTTGTCAAATTACTAGTCATATAACATTACCGAGAACTCAACTGAAGGATAAATATGTAGCTGAATTTAATAGTTTGGATAAACACAGCTCGATGACATTGATAATTGTATTTACATTTTGACGAATTTGCTTCTACTACACAATTCAATTGGAACTTGATGCTTTTTCTTCAACTTTCTTTGATATCCTGACGTTATGTTTTTAATGCACACATGATGTTTAGCAGCGCAGAGCTTGATGATATTGAGAAGAGGATGGCTGCCCTCAGAAACCCATGAAAGCTCTCCTCCATGCTCAAAATGTTCGTTCGATACGATGTGTGAATATTCTCTTGAAAACAATCACTTGCAGGAGTGGCCTACGGATTACCTTCACTCCACATTAAAAATGTGAAGCATCCACTAGACAAATTTTATGTTTACTCAATTATGTTGTTTACCTCCATCATAAAATTTGTGCTTATTGTTATGTTCATCCAATTCAAATATACCTGTGTTGCCTACTGTGTAGCTGGCAGATTAGCACAAGTCGTATCAATTATGCATAAACTTTGTGATTTTGGATAAATCTTTTGTGAGTTTGACACTGATCGACTAATTACGTTATGGTTCAATTCATGCCACTTTATACATGACTGTTTAGGTAATTTTTCCTCGTGTATCATTTTTTCCCATTTCTTCTCGCCTTCCTAACTATTCATATTGTTAAAAAGACCTCTTCTTTCCTTTTTTAAAAAAAAATAATTCGGTGCATTAAGCTAATTATATTGAATTTATTATACGTAATCTTAAGATCACATAATCAAAATAATAATTTGATACATACCGGAGCTTTAGTTTAATTAGTTGTACCAACAACTAAGTTCAAGTTATTCGAAGATGGTACAATTAATTAAAATTGCTTCAAAATGAGTAAATAAGATATTATATTTATTGATAAAGGAGAAATTTCTATAGAGATAAAATTTTAGATATTATATATATTAATTTTTTATTAAAATTTTCTGTTTTTGTTTTTGCAAATGAGTTTGCTGACAGTTTAATTAAACGATAGTATATCATGGATAACTTGAAGGTTTTATTCTAGAAAATACAACTTTATTTATAGAACATAAACTTTATAAAATACAATATTTCCTAGAATTACAATCTTCACATTTTAGAATTTTTCTAAGAAACACGTGATACGACATTTTGTTCTAATTTTTCTTTAATGAAAAAAAAATCAAAGCTAAATTTTGAAAAAGAAAAAAAAATCATATGTAGATTAAAATGACTGTCACATGTTTTCCCCTCCTCCCATATTATTCACCTTCCTAATTCTCCCTGCGGTTCCCATCGATTCTTCCCCCGAACTCTCTGCCTTCCTCTTCTTCTCCTTGTTTACGTCCATTATGTAGCCTCCTGCGCTCCTCTTTTCGACCCTTTGAATCGCCTGTAATGCTTTGTTGAATGAATGAATGAATGAATTACGCTCGAATATCTCGTGCTAGTTCATATACTGATCTTGTTTAATTTACGCCCTCCAGTTATGGATTCGGCGAGGAGTTGGCTGCAGAAACTCCAGCAGAGAGAAAAGGTCTCGAAGAAGAAAGAACAGGGACTGAATGGTGTCGACGAGAGTTATGAAGAAGAAGAGCATTCCAGTGATACGAGGCAAAGGGTAGCTGCAGCCAAACAATACATAGAAAATCATTACAAGGAGCAGATGAAAAATTTGCAAGAACGCAAGGAAAGGTATATATATACATACATGGCTTTGATACAAAAAAAAAAAGGAATGTTATTCTCTTGGTTATTGTATATTGAATTGATGCAAATTTTGTTAGAAAATTGGTTTCGTAGCCAATAAATTCTATTTTGCGAGTAGATCGTCTAAATCAATTTCTCAAATAAATGAGAAATTAATGTCTAATAAAGGATTGGTTCGGTATGACCAGACAAAAGTTTTAGCTCACATATGAGTTGAGTTCATGGATTAAATTACACGAACGCTAAAAGCATTCACATTAGATTCCTTTCTAAACAATATGTTTCTAAATTTTAAGAATGAAATCCAATCCCTAAATATTAAATAATATTTCTTTTAAATCTTTCTCCTTCTTAAACTCTCCACTATTATAAATATAATAATAAAAAAATAAAAGAGAAAGAAGAAAATAAAAAAATGAAGATAAAGAAATTGACGTGGTGAAAAATGATTTTTTAAGATAGCTAATATGGTGTGTAGTGAAAAGTAATTGTTTAAATTTAATAAAGTTGATGATTTATCTCTAATTTTAGAAATATGATAAAAAAGTTGATGTAAATACTTTTAGCATATGTGAATATCAATCAGTATTGAACCATTAAGGAGTTACAAATTTAATTAATTAAATAATTAATCAATTAAATGATGATTGATTTCATTAATTAATTAAAAGACACATTTTTTTCATCTCTTGGAAGAAACCTTCACCCATTAGAGTAATCCTTTGTCCCTATAAAAAAAAATCTCATAGTTTTATTCAAATTCTCAATTTTGGGAAATCTCCTTTTGAGTTCTCTTATCTCTCTCTTCTTTTAAGAGTTCCGAGGCTTCAAAAGTTTGCCTTGGTTCGAAATTTAGAGTGCTCTTAGTTTGAGACGTAAATCATTGTATCTTAGGAAATGATTATCGATAAACCATAAGCACCTGGACGGGATAATATCATCTTAAGAAAAAAAAATCTAGCCTTCACTTCAACCTTAATACTGTTATCCGTAGGGATAAGTTTATCCGAAGAGTGTGTTGATATTCGAAGGGATAACTCGACGATCGGTAAGATTAAATGGTAATGACGATACCAAGAAGGATACATATATTTTATTATCAGAAGGGGTGACTCAATAATCGAAAGGGTATGTTGAGAGAATAAATGAGACAATGTCCGCGTCACCATACCGAACTCCATAGGATTGAGTAGTCGACTCATCGTCGAGCAGACTGATCAGACCCGACTGTTGGATCAATATCATCAATCCATTACATAAATTGGAACAAAGTTTCTCATTTTGATTGTTTTTCATGTTGGTCATCGATATCATTTTGATTGTTTTTCCATAATGTAAAAGATTGTAGTAGAATTTGGTTTGTACAAAAGTGGATCCTAATCAAATGCAAGTTCTTGTGTCATTCAACAATAGTGAATCTTCTTCTTGTTTTGAATTGAATTCCTTTACACGAATATTCAACCGGAACTTGATGTTTTACAGACGATGTAGTCTGGAAAAGAAGCTAGCTGATTCTGATGTTTCGGAAGAAGAACAACTCAATATTCTCAAGTATCTCGAGAAGAAGGAGAGGGAGTATATGCGCCTTCAAAGGCACAGAATGGGAGTGGATGACTTTGAACTACTCACAATGATAGGGAAAGGTGCTTTTGGGGAGGTATGCTATTAAGGATGTTTTTTTTTTGTTTTTTTTTTTTTGAAGATTTTTGAATGTTCTTATGAAAAACAACTTGACGAAACAAGGACTTCGATTCAGCTATGATGTTACATGTAACTCCTTGTGAAAAACATCCTGCAGGTCTGGGTCTGTAGGGAGAAAGACACTGGTAATGCGTATGCAATGAAGAAGCTTAAGAAATCAGAAATGCTACGTCGAGGCCAAGTTGAGCATGTTAAAGCTGAAAGGAATCTTCTAGCAGAGGTCGATAGGAATTGTATAGTGAAGCTATACTTCTCCTTCCAAGACAATGACTACTTGTATCTGATTATGGAGTATCTACCTGGTGGTGATATGATGACATTGCTTATGCGAAAGGATACATTGTCCGAGGATGAAGCTAGATTCTATATCGGTGAAGCAGTTCTAGCTATCGAGTCTATTCATAAGCACAATTACATTCACAGGTTATCACAGCTTAACATGGATTTGTATCGGAATTATCGTCTTTTCTAATCAGCATGTAAAATTTGCTTTTCAGGGATATAAAGCCTGATAATCTACTACTAGACAGACATGGCCACCTTAAGCTTTCAGATTTTGGATTGTGTAAGCCATTGCATTGTTATTTTCCGAATTTGCAAGAAAAGGACACTAATGGTGGAAGGAACTCTAGTTGTTCTCCTCAACTCAGTGAACAGCCATCTTTACCAAAACGCACTCAACAGGAGCAGCTAGAGCACTGGCAAAAGAATAGGAGATCATTGGTAAGAAACTTGAATTGTGCCTAAGAATCATCAGATTAAGACTATCGAAAAAAAATGCTTTTTCACAGCTTTTTTTTTGTGTATTGATAACCTTATAATGCCTTTTAGATATTGGTTCAAATTTGAGTACTTTGGCACATAGTTTAAGCAGTGGCTTATCCAAGTTTCTTTGTAACTTATCGTATGTACTTAAATTTTATTCATAGAGGTGGCTTCAGGTCGAACCATACTATAACTCTCTCGTCGCTTTTCTTGTGTGTTTGCATTCTTCTTCTTCTTGGTATGTTCGAGGGGGTTGTTTTCCGTTGCACACAATGCAAAATTGTATTGCCTCTATCACTCGAGTATCTAAGATCTAGCATCTCTTTAACATTGCTATGAATTCTTCAGGCATACTCTACGGTTGGTACGCCCGACTACATTGCTCCAGAAGTTCTACTGAAGAAGGGTTATGGGGTGGAATGTGATTGGTAAGACAATTTGCTTCATTATTTTTCGCCAATTCACATCTCGCATCGGATGGTGACCTTCTTGGTACACCTTCTCATAGGTGGTCACTAGGAGCCATCATGTATGAAATGCTTATCGGTTATCCTCCATTTTATTCTGATGAACCTATGGCAACCTGCAGAAAGGTTTGCTCTTATTCCTTATACCTTTGCTATAAAATCTTACTCAGTGGCTGAAGCTGAATTTTCTCCTAGGTAGGGCACTTAACGAAAATAATAACAAAAATCAACACGACAAATATAGTTCAAGAGTTTAGTTAGTGTTTTGGACTGATATATGCAGATAGTTAATTGGCGAACACACCTGAAGTTCCCTGAAGAAGCAAAACTATCTCCCGAAGCGAAAGACTTAATCAGTAGACTCTTGTGCAACGTTGAACAACGACTTGGCACGAAAGGTGCTGATGAGATAAAGGTTGGCTTTTAGTCATGAATAAGTTTAAAAGGACTCCATGGAAGAGGTTTTTAACAAGGGATAGTTTTGCTACATCAGGATCACCCTTGGTTCAATGGTGTCGAGTGGGACAAACTTTACGAAATGGAGGCCGCATTTATACCTGAAGTGAAAGATGAACTGGATACCCAAAACTTTGAAAAGTTCGAAGAGGTACCTTGGATAGTGAATTTTGTTTGAACAATTGGATCTTCTGAACTTTAAATATGCATGCCTCTCCCTGTCAATCTCTTGCAGTCTGGCAGCCAAATTCAATCTTCATCTAAGTCAGGCCCTTGGAGAAAGGTAGAACAACAATGAATTTAAAGTATATAAAACCTAAAATACTCATTCCATTACCTTGTGATTCTACTGTTGCAGATGCTTTCATCCAAGGATTTGAACTTCATGGGATACACATATAAAAACTTTGAAATAGTCAATGATGGAGAAGTGCCTGGAATGAGTATATTCATCTTTTTTACATATAAATTACTCTTCTTTTTTTTGCATAATCATAATTTATTTACTGAGATGTCAACTTTGTTCATTTCCTTATAATGATTTCTTGTTTTTGATTGTGTTGTATGAATATACTGTTTTTATCAGCTTTAGGAATTGAACTTCAGCATTATGCAACTAACTTCAAATCATAGGATTGTAACATTTAAATTTAAATAATGTTAAGAACTATATTTGATATTTATCATATGTATTAGTTTGTAATTCGGTCTGATCCTTTCTTGAGACTCCACATTAGCATTCATTCTTATCATTATATTTGCTTTCGGTTTTAGCTGAACTGAAGAAGAAGGGCAAAATGAGGAAGCCAAGTATCAAGTCTCTCTTTGGTAATCCTCTGTTCCCTTGAAATTACATATGGATTATATTCTTTGTAGTTACTTGAAATGTTGTACAATCTTACTCCGACTTGACACGATCAAGTTTGGATTCCAGAAATCATGCTCGGTCTTATTTGATGCAGTGACATTCTAAAACCACTAAAACTATAGAGTCCTAAACTAAAGGATTTCTCCTTGTGCTTGTTTCCATCATGTGCTTATACATAAACTAAAGCTTTCGAGGCTCATGCAAGCCATTGTCAACTAGAAAGATCACAAAGTTATGAAAATGAATGAGTTTGTCTCGCTCTTGTTAAATCACAGATTAGGATCTTCAAACAGGAAATATGTTTCAACTGAGTTTTGCTATTTGTTACCTCATTTTATGACATATTTCAGAGTGCCCAGAGACAGAGGAGCTGCAAGATGAACTCGTTCAAGCACGTTCACTCAGTAGTTCACCTGACCGACTAGAAGCCTAAAAAAGCCAGAGGGCAGCGTCACCGTAAATGCCATTGATTACTATAAAATGTTGTGAAAACTCAGTTTCCTTTAATCACATTGATACCGGAAGCATTGTAGCTCAAGAATTCATCTCAGCTATCAAGTGGCATGTGCCTACGTTGGGATAACATGGCAAGACAAGAATGCCGATTCTATGTCTTCCTTCCAAACCCAACAATAAGAAACTGGTCTTTGTATATCTCATTCAGCTCACTGTTACTTTTCATATTCCTGTAGTGATTTGTAATTGCACGAATGAAATGATGTACATGTGTCATTAGTCATATTCAAAGTCGATGATTTCTTCCTTGGTCTATCACTTGAATGATTCCATATACATTGTACAGTGTCTTTTCAAAGCCATTCAATAAGGTGGCTACAAGACATGCATTGTATATTCACGCGATGAATGCTGCTTCTGAAGAAACAAACTAATATCTCCCTATCACCATCTAGTATCCCCACCAAATAAAAGCACCATCGATATTCTTCGTCTTTTATCCACATTCTGTTGAAATTCTCCTTCCACATGTTCTCCTAATCAGAGGGAGAACTGATATTTAGGCCTAGGGCAGCACAACAAAAATCGAAGTAGGATATCATCCAAAAACTTCAAGTAAATCAGTGTAATCTTCTTTCATTTCTGTTGTCAGATCAGTTAGTGTGTCATAGATTCTGATAGCATCTGGGTGCATTTTGTCACCTGCCACAAAAGAGACGGTTCCTTTTCCCACATTAACCCAACTGATCCCAGGAGATTTCTTCACTCTTCTTTCTCTCATTTCTTTTTTTACCATCTTAGAACCACTCCAATCACCAGATGCAGAATATATATTTGAAAGTAAGATATAGGGAGAAGAGTTTACTGGTTCCAATTCGATGAGTTTATCTGCTGCTCTTTTGCCGCTGACTTCATCTCCATATTTTCTGCAGGCTGCAAGAAATGTTGCCCAGATAACACCATCAGGGTCAAAAGGCAACTTATTAATAAGCTCCTCAGCCTCTTTTAGATAACCACTACGACCAAGGACATCTATCATGCAAGCATAGTGATCTACTCTTGGGGTGATTCCATAGTATGTGCTCATCATATGAAAGTAATGGTGGCCCTCAGTGACTAGGCCTGCATGACTACAAGCTGTAAGGACACCAAGAAAGGTAATGTCATCGGGTTGAATCTGTAATTGCTCCATTTGCTGGAAGAGCTCCAGAGCCACTTTGGCGTGCCCATTCTTTGCAAAACTGGCAATCATAGAATTCCACAGGACGATGTCTTCTTTGTTTTCCAACTCTTGGAACACTAGAAAAGAAGCTTCCACATCCCCGCACTTGGAATACATGTCTATTAGACTGTTACTTGTGTGTTTGTATGAACCAAAACCATTGCGTTTGATTTGGCTGTGCACCAGTCGGCCATAAAATAAGTCAGATAAGTCGGCACAAGATCTCAGAACACTAGCTAAAGTGAATTCATCAAATTTAACATTGTAGCTATGCATACTGCCAAAGAAAAGCAATGCATCACCACTGTAACCAATTTGTGCATGCCCTGAAATGATTGCTGTCCATAAAACCATGCTCTTTTCCTCGGGCATCTCCCAGAAGAGTTTTTTGCCGTCTTCAACTTCCCTAGAGTTCAAATACATGTCTAAAAGTGAGATCCCCAGGAACGAACTATCATAGAAGAGGCCAGATTTGAGCAAGTGGCAATGCACTTGTTTACCCATGATTGATCTTGAAGGACAAGCCAAAGAGGGAAGAATGCTTGCAAAGGTGAACTCAGATGGCTTCAAGTTTTCAACCTGCATATGCTTAAACATTTCTAATGCTTCCTCCTCCATATGATTTTGGACAAGACCAGCAATCAGAGCATTTGTTGTGACAATGCTCCCTTCATCCATCTGAGCATACACTCTCTTGGCAGCATCAATTTCACTGAGTTTTGCATAGAAGTCTACAAGTGAGCTTGCCACATAGAGATTTGAACCGAAACCGGATTTGATAGCTAGGCAATGAATTTTCCTTCCTTTCTCAAAATCATGTAGATTGGAGCAAACACTAAAAACACTGGAAAAGGATGTCTCATCAGGTTCAACCTCATCCATCGTCATCCTTTGGAACATATCCAATGCATCATCCGCTTTCCCACTATTGGCAAGTCCAACTATGGTTGCATTCCATGAAACAATATCTCTGTAAGGTAAGTGCTGGAATTGCCTCATTGCATCGTTGATTTCTCCACATTTAGCATACATATCTAAGATTGCATTACCCACAAACAAACTTGCTACCGAATTAGTTTTGACTGTGAAAGAATGTAACTGCCTACCTAGGCTAGGATTTTCCAAGCAAGCACAAGCACCGAAAACACTGACAAAAGTGAACTCGTCAGGTTCAAAATCAAGTCTTCTCATCTGAAAGAACAACGGCATGACTTCTTGTACATCACCACTCTGAACATATCCACTGAGCATTGCATTCCACATGACTGTATTCCTTTCATCCAAAAAATCAAACACTGTCCTTGCATCTTCTATTCGAGAACATTTAGCATATAGGTTGACCAAAGAACTTCCAACAAATACATTTGTGTCCAAACCAAGCCTAATTGCCTCAGAATGCATTTGCTGACCATCAGTCAGCGCCATTAGGTTGGCAGCAGCGCTCAACACACTTCCTAGTGTTGATCGAGTAGGCTTTACATCCCTACTTCTCATTTCTTCAAAGAAACTAAGAGCTTCAGCAAAATGTTCATTTCGACTATGACCTGAGATCATCACATTCCATGTTACAGCATTTGGCGAAGGCATTTGCCAAAATATAGATTCTGCATCGTTAAGCCTTCCCAAACTCAAAAGTGCAGTCATAACAGTGACGTATGCAACCTGGTCGGGCATTCCACCTTTCTCTATCATATCTGAGAACAACGCAACTGCTTCATTGAACATGCCAACACGAGAATAGCCGGCAATCATATTCGTCCAAGAAACAGTATCCACACTGGCAATTCTCTCAAACACTTTGCGAGCATCATCAACACGGTCGCTTTTCGAGTACATATCAACCAACGATCCCTCGCAGAAAGAGTTGGACTCAAACCCAGTCTTCAAGATGACTCCATGCACCTGCGTGCCGAAATCAAGATCCTTCAAGCGGGCGCAGGCGGAGAGCGCGATAGCGAAGCCGAACTGATCCGGCAGCCCACCAGCGGACCGCATCGACCGGAAACAACACAGAACCTCTTCCGGACAGCCTCTACGGGAGTGGGCAGAGAGGAGGGAGTTCCACGCGGCCGGTTCCCGCTCCTCGAGGCCGTCGAAGACCCTCGTGGAGTAGCGGAGGTGGCCGCACTTGGAGTAGAGGTCGACGAGGGCGTTCCCGACGGCAGTGGAGAGGCGAATCCCATGCTTGATGATGAGGGCATGGATGGTCTTGCAGGTGTTGGTGAAGGCGTTCCTTAGAGGCGATTCGTCGAACAGGTGGCGGGCGTTAACTGAAACCGCTTGTGCGGAGAGAGACGTGAGAAGATGGGCGTAGGATCGAGAATCGAAAGGGATCGAGTGGAGTTGAGCGAGGGTTTGGATGGGATCAAAACTATGGGAGCAGGAGGAGGGACTGAGTTGAGAACTCCATGAGCGCTTCCAACGAAGCATTTAACAAGAATGGGTATTTGTTGGAGGCTGATGACAGGGATTTTAAGATGGTCGATGGTTTTTAATTTTAATATTCAATTTTTACTATTCAATTAATTTTTAAAATGATGATCTACTTTCTCATTACAAATTTTTTATTAATCATCAAAATAAATTTTTAAAAAAACACCTATAAATCTTGATACACAGTCTGACGTCACAACTCACAAGTAATTTAAATTTCTCATATATAATTTATTCCGATAAATAACAATATAATCGGAGCCGAATCCAATAATGAAAAACTTGAGTTTGATTCGATTTATTTTTTTCTAAACTCGAGCTCGACTTAAGCTTTAAATCTTAATAAAATTAAATCGCTCGTGGAATAACTTGAGCTCATTAAAAAAAAAATTGTTTAAAAGTTAAATAAATTTAATTCAAATTAGTTAATTATAACAATTAATAAAATATTATCATTTTTGGAATTTATATAATATTTAATTATATATATATAATAAAATAAATAAATTTATTGTTCCCTAGCCTGAATATATTCTTAAATTTTTTAATGAAGATATTCATGATATCAAATATTATTAAGTTCGGGTTTAATTTAATAATATTTTTAAGTTTAAAATTAAATTCGAATTTGACTCGTTAATTTAATCAAATGAATTTAAACAAACCTTAAATAGCTCGCGAATAATTTAACTCATTTAAATCCCTATCAATGAAATTTGAATTTTATTATTTGATTTCTATCCTCCTTATATATTAGTTATTGTTCAGATTAATTAAATTAGTCCATGTGATTTACATCTTTCGTATTAATTTTAAAATGAACTGACGAAGACGCTGAAAACGAACATTTCACTTTTTAACATAGTAAATTCTCATTACTTAAAAAGTCTATTCTATTATGTAACTCCAGGATTAAATAGTCGTGAGAAGTTGTCTGATTAATTTATATTTTAAGTATTTTAATAATTATATATTATTATATAATATATAAAAAAATTATAAAATTATTCTTATTTATTTATCCACCCCTCTTGTAAAAATTATTAAAACAAACACTTTATCTTTATAATTTTC
>JBBUKS010191741.1:0-23398 GCA_038050645.1 Hedychium gardnerianum
GCCGGGCTCCTGGGTTGACATTGAGTTTGTGCACTATTAGGGTCGGTGACACTCTTGTGACTTCTTTGTCCGATCAGGCAAAGACATCGTGATTCTTGGTCAAATAGGCCACTAACTGCTCTTTTAGCTCTGAGGGGAGGTTGGACGCGATGCGAATGGTACCATTATTTCGTTCGGGGTGGATCTGGATTTCTTCGTTTCCTTCTTCTAGTCGATATTTACGTTCGACTTGTTCAAGGTTGACTCGGGGTCCAACCTTCCGGTAAACTCTCCTTAAATCTGCTCAGATGGTATCGACATAACATCTCCGAACGGTCGACTGATCACCTTTGAATTCCCCTATCAAGTCTCCAATGGAGAATTTCATTTTCTGATGATGCGTGAAGACCACAGCTTGAAAGACATTCAATGCTGGTCTTCCTAAAATAACGTTGTAAGTGGACTCTACGTCTACCACCAGAAAAGGGGTTCGTCTGGTTCTCTTTTGAGGCTCCTTACCCAGAGTCACTGACAAGGTGAATTGACTGAGCAGCTGAACTTGATGTCTTGTGAACCCGAACAGAGGAGTGTCTATGGGCTAGAGTTCTTCCTCGTCGACTTGCATCCGATCCCAAACCTTCTTAAAGATCATGTTAATGGAGCTTCCAGTATCCACGAAAACCTGCCTTACATCATAGTTGACTATTAAAGCCTAGATCACCAGAGCATCCTCATGGGGCACTTCAACCCCCTCGAGGTCTTGATGCTTGAAACTTATTAAAGGGGTTCTTCGTTGGCTGGTGCTAACTGCGTAGCTTTCCAGTCGATGACTGTGGGCCTTGCGAGCCCTGTGAGAATTCGCATCTGTGGGGTCCCTCGAGATCATGCTGACGGTTCCACGCACGAGTGTTTTTCCTTTCTCTTTCGCTCGATCGACTTCCCATCCGAGTGGGGACTCCCGACGCTCTTTAGCAGGCGTCCGGGCTCTTTTCTCTGACCGATGGGCTTGCGCAGGACTGTGTCTACTATCTGGTGAGTGCCACTCGGCTTCCTGCCTCCAATTTGGGGAACGACTTTCGGCACTCTGCCTCTGATTCGGCGAGTTCCGCCTTGGGGCTGCCCTTCTATTGTAATGATAGCAATCTTTTGTCACATGACTTCCGCTCTGGTGATAGGTACAAAAACCACCTATCTTAGGAAACCACTTATTGCGCCCCGTTGTGCGGAGAGCTTCCACCGTATTGACAGCTGTGTTTCCTCCCTGAGCCATCGTACAATGTTGTCCCGATCGGGACTCTTTATATCTTAATGATGGGAGCAGCGCCTTCCGCTCGGGGCGAGCTTCAGGCACGGGGTCATGCATCTATTTTTAAGAAGTCCTCCTCTAACAACCCTTGCGAGAAAGAACTTACCAAGATCTCAGGGGTGGTTGATGGGACATCCAAAGCCACTCGGTTGAATCGCTGGAGGTAATCCCTCAAGAATTATTTGGGCTTCTGCTTTAAAGAAAACAAATTCAGCATAGTCTTGAGGTACTGTTTGTGCTGGTGAAATGATCTACGAACGCTGTCTTGAACTCCTCGAATGAGTGGATGGAAGAGGTCGGGAGTTGGTTAAACCATCTTTGCGTCGGGCCAGAGAGGGTCGTTAGGAAGACCCGACACTTGACTCCATCGGTGTACTGGTGCAGCATAGACGCGTTCTCGAATAAACACAAGTGATCTTCGAGGTCCGCCGACCCATTGTATTCATTTATGCATGATGGTCGGAAGTGTTTGGGCAGCGGGTCTTCCAGAATATTCGCCGAAAAGGGGGGCCATTGAGTTCCCCCGACCCGTCGGGGATCACTCCCTTACCTTCTCGATTTCTGATCTGAGGGATCCCCCGGCCGGAGCTCTGAAGAAGGTCGGTGGCATCTCGATCGGGTGTGTCAAGTTTTGTTGAGGCGTCATCGCTGCTTCACCCGACCCACCGTGCATCCTCGGAGGAGGGTTCCCGAGGTATTGTGGATGTCACATGGTCTGCAATTGCTGCTGTCACATCTCCTATTTTTGCTACAATGCTCTTGGTAATGCTGTAGCTACTATTTTATCGAGGTCGCTTTGAGACATGGTGATAGTTGGTCTTCTAGTGTCGTCCATTGTGGTTTCCAGTTCAGGATCTAAGGTTCCCACAGACTGCGCCAATTTGTTCATGTACTGGACTACTCAACAGACGAGCTACCGGTGAGCTAGACGAGTCTCTAACAGTCTCCTAAGGCGATCAGACGAGAAGAGGAGTTTCACGAAAGCTATGCCGACCCTGGAAAGAGAAGGGAACTGGAGGGTTAGCGGGAAGGCCGGGAGGATGCCCGACACAACCACTCTGATGCTCAAGTCAGTGATTGGAAGAGGGAGTTATGAATGAAACAGTAATAGAATGTCTATCGCATACCTCCTTCTGTGTGTAGAGACTTATTTATATATTTTTTGGGGAGAAGTATTCTTCTCATTAACGAGGCATGTTGCCCCAGTAAGGCGTGTCTGTGATGGTATGGAGGTATTTTTATCGTCAGAACATCTTAGCCGTACTGCCCTCATTCTTTGCACGTTCAATATTTATTACTAATAGGTCTATATTACGCCAAGCCTATAACCCTATCATCCTTAATGGAAACAGTACCTAGTGGTTTGTCTGAACGAGAGATTTGTGGTCAATAGGTCTATTCAAGCCGGTCGACATATGATATGCTCCAGTCGGGAAATCTCTTTGGGTTTCTCCATTCATTAGCTTGTTTAGGAATTTACCCAATCAAGTAGAAGGCACCCTGAATGTTGTGATAAGTTGCGCTGATCCGCTCGGATATCTAATGTCCTTAGATTTTGCTCGGGCGATGGGTGTGACTAGTCCCGACCGGGATGTAATCGGGATGCATCGAGACATTCCCTCTGGATCGATGACTATTGACTTTAATCTCCACATCTGATTGACGACTTCCATATAAATACTTGACTGTATTCCCTGTATCATTCACTAATAATTTAATCGTCGTAAGTTCAATCTTTTTAATATTTTTTTAGTTCATCATAGGTGAATGATATAATGAATATATTCATTTTAATTTCTAATTGTTTTTATTTTATCTTATTTTTAAAATATATAAACTAAAAAAAAACTTTGCTAACTTAGGTCAGTGACATAAAAATTAAGATTGTTGTTACATAAAACACTTATCGTAACAGATAATAACTACTTTTTAAATTGCTTTAAATCCATTTTTTTAATTTCTTCATGGGTCAAATTTAAGTTCATGCCTTCACGAAGAATTCATAGCTTCCAGCTCTTGCCTCTTATTGTCTCCCACAAATTGAAATTCAGAAATGGTTAAAATTAATTATATATCTATAAAATAAGCTTAAGATATGCAGCCAATTAGGGTTTTGAAAAAAAAAAATACTTGCGGAATCAGAACATGATTGACAACATCATCAAGATTTTCAGAGAAGAGCTAAATTCAGATCAAATGCATGAAGAACAAATATATGACAGCATTTATTGTCATGATGAATAAAGGGAGATTTTAAGTATTAATATTGTCAGTGAAGTATGAATATTTTCTAGAAAAGGTTGCAACTTTCCAATTTCACTTTGGTGTATGCAACAACTAGTAATTTGAATACGATATAGAATTTGCAGTTGATACAACAGAATCTACTCCAAGCTACAAAAGGCAAGATCAGTAAAGAAAAGCAATACTCGAAAAGATTATTAATTGGAGCACAGAGGAGGCATGAGTTGTTTCCAACTCAAACAAAATCTATACAGGAGAATTCACTTGTAGAACTGTGAAAATGACTATTATGAAAAAATTCTACAGGATTTACAACACAACTCAAAACCCAGAGTTTACCATATAGACTCTGTAACTCAATTAGGATAGCAGCGAATACATCTCTCGACTTATTGCTGATTTACGTGTTTCTGAATGTGTAAAGAGTACAAGGAATTTGCATTAGCTAGCTCTGAATGAGCATCAGGAACAAGATGTTTCCATAATAATTGCATTAGATGGGAATTTGCCTTGATGTCCCTGCTCATCTATTTCTTGTGTTATTGCAACGGTCCATGTCGATGAAAAAAAAAAGTGCAAGGCTTCATCCAGTCTGTTAATTGGCACAAGGGTTGCCAAAAGAGATGCTTAGGTAGTCTAACCATCCTTCAGCCACATAAGCATTGGTAACAATGCTGTTGATGTCATGCCTCTTTGTTCCAACATATGAGATGGTGCCTTGATAAGTATTTCGCCTAAAATACATTAGTTCACAATCAAGAACTTCTTTTGCATAAATTAGACTGAGGAAAGACAGAGGCAATAAAGATGATAACTTACAGAGAACTACATCAGCCAAGGCCAAACACCCTGAGCCTGGTCAGCGCTCTTGTATATATTACAGGAGGAATATAGATGGTCAAGGGCCCTCATAATGTGTTGTTATCTTGAGGAAACTACATTCTGGCTGCAATTACTGATGATAACTTACAAGCTGTGCTGTTATGAACTGTGATTCTGAATTAACTTATGGGTCTGTACAGCCATTGAAAAGAAGCAAAGAAGTGTTGGTGCAAGATTTATCAGGCAAAAGCTGCTCTGCTTCTGAATTTGGCTTAGCAGTTTGTGCCTTCTCTGATACAGGAAAAGCTAGTGAGAGGGAAAGCGAAGCTGGTGCATCATCTCCATCAACCACTTCAGCAACAAGTAGCTTATCTTGATTGTTCCTTTCTGTAGTCTTTTGAGATGACAAAGAGAAGGCCACCTGGTTTATGAGGCTTCTTTTATCTCCCAAAGCTAACTCAAGATCAGGGATATTAGATTTAGGCGAATCGTCATCATCCAACGAAACATATATTAGGTTGTCTGCCTTTGTACATGTAGGTCCTTGATTGACATGGAAGAAATAATTTTCAGTATTTTTTGAGCTCTCTGATGTTTCTCCATAGAACATGCTAGTATTTGTTAGACTACATGGTACAGGTTGCATTTTAGAGAATAATGGACTGCATGAAGTTTCCTCCCTCGAGTTACAATTGATATGCTCACCATTATCAAGCCTCATCTTTTTGTGTTCTTGTTCATCACTCAGAGATGTACATGTTGACCCATCCGTCCACAGCATTGAATCACCTGTGGCTTGTGACAAATTACCAGAAGAATTTTTCAGTGCATCCAGTGAGCTTGGATGTGCACATTTCAGATTAGGCTTTGATTCCCAGCTAAGATGGTCTAGCATTTGCACATTTCTTTCATTATCTGATCCAAGAAGTGGAAGATAAAATGAGAAGAATTTATACGGATTGAGAGAGATGTGAGTCAAATTACTAAGGAACACTCACCTTGCCAGCAGTTTAACGAAACCGACTTTGAGTGTTCTAAACAATTACCAACACGTGCACTGCTGCCATGAACAAGGTTTTCAAGATCTTTTCTGCAATCTGAATAACTAGCAAATTCGTCCTAATATATGACATGTCAGCCAAGTGTGTAACCATTGGATAGGATCATGATAAAACAACCAACAAATAGGATCATGATAAAACTAGATAAAATACTTAACTAGGGCTGCAAAACATCAACATAGAGGCTTTTACATGTTATTTTATTTTGCAAGAAAGTCAACCATTGAATAAAAAGTCTAAAAAAGAAGTTATACAAGTTGCAAAAAGGTCATAGTTACTTGGGATCAGTGAAGAAGGTTTAGGAAAGCAAACTAAGCATTTTTTAGAAAAAGGATAAATTGCGGCGTAATCTTCAATGATATGTAATTAGAATTCTACTTGCAGGATTATACCCTACTAGTTGCTACTTTATTGCTTCCAACTAGTCATGAGCTTTTCAAATGATCTCAAGTCAGAAGCCAAATAACTAAGATTAATAATATGCAGAGTGTTATATTAAAATGAGTAGGCTCAGCTAGGAATCCAACCAATTAAAAACTTCAATTGCAGCTGTGTGTATCTTGAAACCCTTAAGGCTGTAAATAAATAGAGTTATTAGTCATCAAAATCCTTGCTCTCTTCCATCTATTCATAAGAAATAAAATTATTGTGATTCATAATTTTAATATAAAAAAGTAAGATTAATACAATCTGAAAATGAGGTATCATATTCAAACTAGGAGATTAATGTGGCACTATTTTCCCACATCAGAGATTAATCATGCAGTCAAGTAATTTTGGTACCAAATACACATAGAACACTCAAGCAAAGGAAGATGATCAAGTATCACTTGTCAATTGCTAGAACTTTAGGATCTCATTCTAATTGCATTGGACAAGATATGCATAAGATTTTTTTTTAAAAAAAAGGTTTATGATTTAATTTTAAACATGAAGTTTACTATTTGTGTAGTTCTATTATTTCTGGCAAGCCTAATCTATTTTACATTGTGTTTTAAGAAAGGTGGTTTTTTGTAAGGACTATAAGCCCGTCTCCTGTCTCCTGTCTCCTGTCTCCTCTCCTGTTGTTTCATTCATAAACACAATTTCTATTTGAAAATTCTCCTCTTTCACAGAATTACTGATTGAGACATACAACTCGATAAGAACACCAGCTAAGAACACAGATTTATCCTGCTCAAATCAAGTCCCATGAGATCGCTGGCTGGATAGCCAACCTTGCTCATGCTGCATTAAATGGTATCGGAAATAACATTGTTCCCACATTAAAATTAAAATAATGAATATGATAATGCAAATAGATACCAAGTCACTTATTAGGGAAGAAAAACCTGTTCGAGAATGAACTAAATACCTATCAAGATATTCATGAATATATATACCCAACTCTATCAGCACATAAATTTTTGGCATTTGCAGCTTTGGTGACCTGGGATTTGACTCATGAAATAGAAATATTATTGTCTAGTTAGAGAATACCATCAGCCAAGAAAAAGCATTCTCCATTCAAATAAGATGTAATTACAGTCTGCACAATCAAATTATCGTCTAAGGCAAGTCATGTTATAGCCAAATGCAATGAGCTTGAGCATATCTACTGCCACCATATGACATTGACAATAGTTGCTTCCAGCAAAGATGATCCAGCCTATGATGCATGAAGTTCCTTTCTATTAGGTAAGACTCCAAGCAGAGATGATCCTACCACTAACATGGTAGCTTTCTGGTTAACCATGAAAATTTTGAATCAACTTGTGGTATTAGCTTGTGGTATTAGGCAAACTAAAAATCATGAGATGAAAATTCTTAGAGAGAGAGAGAGAGAAGAGAGAGAGAGAGAGAGGCTTACCAAGCTGTAGAGATTATCTTCCATCTCTGGAGGCAATTTTTCAATGTCTATCTGAAGTTTTGGTTCTGGATGGGAAACAAAGCCTGAATTGTGCTGGCTCATGTTTCTAGATGTGGAAGCTAAAGGAAAAGAGGATGAAATCTGCTTCTTTTGCACTTCATCATCAGGAACAGCCTGATGCAAGGTATCCTTTAGAAGAGCTGGTTCTTTGTTGGAGACCTCATTATCCTTCCCTGATGTTGGAATATCCTGAAGATCACTGCAGATACATCTGGATGCATCTGCAGTGGGCAATCCGTCAGATTTTGAAACAGCCCTATTTTTGACATCAGATATGATAAGCCTGCTACAAACACCTGAAGCAGTTGGCATAGACAGGTCTTGGGTGGCAGGTTCCACCTTCAAACTAGAAACAGAAGGCTTCTTATTAAGACCAGGCAGATCTATCAAGCTATTTTCCTGACTTCCTCTAAATACACCCCAAAGATAAAATAAATTGTTCCAACCTGAAGTACAGAAAACAGCAGTAAAATCAGATGCTCATTTATCAAATTTATTGGTCGGTCCACATAAAACCACTTCGGATATGCAGATAAAGTTTAAAGTCTTTCGACCAAAAAAATACACTATATGATATATTCTCCCTCTTGTGATGTAGCAACAGTTAAGGTTGATTCTTACGTTGGGAGTCCTTTGGCAATAGATTTGAAGGGAATATAAGAAGTTGCATTGCACCAATAACACCTACGAGAGCCAGATCATTTTTTAGTATATTATCCAATAGCTTCCAATAGTAATTTTCATAACTGCACAAAATGCAACATATAGAAACATCAGATATTGTCCCAACCTGCAGGCTTTATGGAAATTTGCAATGAACAAATACACATAATAAACTGACCTGTCAATATTTTTAGCAAAGAAAAATATAGCAACATTATCTTCTCTAGGACTGCACTCATGAAACTGCAGGGGCCATGAGCTTAGACGAGGTACTTCCTTCAACTGAACTTTGCATGGAAACTGTCCTGCCACTTCAAGTGCTTTGGGTGAGACATTGGACGGCAAGTGAGCCTGAAAACCATCAAAAACAGCAGGAGGCTTGGCAGCCCTCAGCACCTCAAAAGCACCTCTGAGCATAATAAGAAAAAAGCATAAGCATAATGCAGTAAGCTATTAAAATGATTGTGTAACTATATGATTATAATGATTAGAATTAAACACACTCTTAAACACTAGTAAAAACATGTCATACTGCCAGATGTAGTCCATCTCTGGAATAGCTGAAATTCTCAGTAGATCAATGGGAATGGAAGCTTGGCCAGGGAATGCAGTAGGCCTTGCCAACATGTCATCTGAAAAGTCAACTGTCCCTCCTCCAGGAACATTTATAGATTTCTTATGATCTTCCATTTGTTTTACATGGATAGTATATGCTGCTTTACTACAATTTTGAACATCAGTTGTCCTTGCAATGGAAGACAAGTTTTTAAAACTTGAAGATAAAATTGTGGCTTCAGAATTTACATCAGCACTGGCTAAAGAAGCATCCTCGGATTGATCAGGTGATTTTCTCTTAGTTCCAGATTTCCAAGTTAACGCCTCAATTACATTGTTACACTTAATACCTCGGTTATCCATATCCTTCAAACTTCGTTCAGAAGAAGGTTTTGTGGCAGCCATGCGAAGTTTGTCAACTGCACAGAACAGTGCGGTGTGACCTGTTTCATTACACTTATGGCAACGCAGTAAACGATTTGGGACTGGAGCTGCCTGCCTAGAGTTTATAGATGTCTGGTCCTTGGCTTTGACATCTCTTTGTGTTAAATCTGCAGCCTGATTTGAATTGTTGTGACCAAGTTAACTACATCGTTTGACAAAAAGGAATACCGGTAAATAGCTTATTACCTTGGAAACAGGTTGAGAAGTCTTACGATCTTCATTCTTACATAATCTAACTACAGATGTACTTCCAGCAGTTCGAGAGAGAGATGCTGATGGTTGTATCTTCACTTCAGTAGCTAATGAGTCCCAAGAATAATCAGTTACAAACAGTTACAAATAACATAGATAAGCTACACAATCAATACAGAAGCATTTACTTACCTGAACTAGTTGCATCAATTGATCCTCTTTTACCAGATAGATTACTTAAATCAGACATCCTGCTTACTTTGTAACCACAGTTTTGAACATTTGAATCAACCTTTGTCGACACTGCAGGAGCGACAAATTGCTGATCACATGTAGAATTTTTCTTATCCAGAATAATCCCACCTTTCACTTGCTTAGGATACTCATAATGTGGTGGGTTAAGTGCATGCACTTTGTTTGATGTCTCAGCATTGGAGAAGCCTGAAGTCTCACTTCCAAATGATGCAGATTTTGTGATTGTTCGGGATGGTCCTTCATTTTTTTTGTTGGTTAAATTAGATTCCCTGTTAAGTTTTAGCTTCCAAGGAACATTATCCAGTAACTGCTTCACTTTTGGCACTTTCACATTGTTAAACGAATTTGACTTTGAGAGAGGCCCTGAGACTAAAAGCTTTAAACATGTGAAACTAAGTGTATTAGAAATGCTCAAGCATAAACTATAACAAACCTACCACGTGTTGGTTGCAAAGGTGTTTGTATCCTAGATGATTCAAGGCCAGAGGCAGTTTGTGTGTGAGAATCTGGGTAATATATTCCTTCTGACTTGCCACATATTGTGGAGGAGATTGGTTTTACCTTCACACTATCATGTTTGTTGTTGTGCTCACATGAGAACTGAGAAGGTTTCTTAGGAACAATTGTTCCAGTAGATGCATCAACTGCTTCATAGAGTTTCTCCTTAGAAACAGAATTAACCTCCAATTTCTCTTCCTTCGTCTTAATTGAAATAGACTTAATTGGATCATTATTGTATCTTCTCACATCTGGATCAGTTGCTTTATTTTCCACACTGCTTTCCTTACTTCTAGTAGTTTCTTCTAAATGCAGTGGAGCTTCTCTTGGAGCAACTTGTGCTTCAGTTTTTCCTGCCACTTGATCTGCAGCCTCCTTCAGTTGACATTCTTCACATAACCACTCACCTTCAGGAACTTCAGCCAACATTATTCGCATGCAGTAGCTGATCAAAAGAAAATTTCCATCAAACATAATAGTTTTATGAAAAGCATCTCTTGAAAAAGAAGAAAAAACTTACATATGCTCAGCCCCATCACTGCATCTGCTACAGATAGCTAGCAACTCATCCTGACCAGCATCCCCACAGATATCACAGACTTTTACCTGCAAAAATATCACATAAAACACTCTAAGTATGTGTCATCATAAAAAGCATGTAACTAGGATCCTTAACCAACTAGTCATGTATCAGTTCCTTACAATGACACACACATCAGATATGGAGAAGTTCAATTTAATTGCAGTGTCCACATTTTGATGTAACATGAGAACAACACTTAGAAACTAGTAGAAATGTAGCTTTACATAGAGTTCAACAGCAAGATAACAAATGGATTAGCCAACCCAAATAGTTGGGACTATGTTTTATCGGTCTTTTCTTCAATGTTGTTGTTGTTATGAAAATAGCTGGTTAACAGATTATAAATAGTTCTGATTCAGCAAGATAAGGAATTGCTTAGCTGACCCTAAAATTATTGTTGACAAGATTAAAGCTTCCATTATTTGTCAAAGATTAAAACATTTTACCAATTTCCACATGGCTGGTTAACAGAATAAAGATATATGCATCATTTACAAATACATAGTTGAAAATGGAAAGTTAGCATTTTTTTGGAACCATAAAACCAAAAAAAAATCCACAGAAGGGTGAGGAGCAACAAAAACAATCCTTTTCAGCAAACAAAATGTTTATCAAGATTACCCTACAAGTAAAGTTGAGCGAAACACTTAGCAATTGATAAACACAATAGAATCAAAGATAAATATATGTCACTATACCCACACCCTCATCAATGGTGAAATCCTTGTTCATTAAGATGCAGCACTTGTTCAAGTTCAAGACTAATTTTTCGCGAGTCAATGACACATCTCAATAAAAAAAGTTCCTACAATACATATATATATATATATATATAATATACACTACAAAAGAGAAGAAAATTGTGAGCTTACATCATCTTCAGTTTCTGCTGAAACTTCACTCTCAATATCTGGCTGTAAAAGCACTTGAGGTGTCTGAGAATTTGAGTTGGGGCTATCAGGTTGGTCTTTACTATCCCTTGACTTTACTGCCTCTTGCAGCTTGAATCCACTGCTGCAATTTTCAGTATCAATGCCTCCCAGAGAAACTAATTGAGGATGAGTATTTCCACTATCTTCTTTGCTAACATCACCATCTGAAGTATCTTTTTGCCCATTCACATTGGCCATGGTTTGAGAAAGATGTGTTTTCCCTGGTGAACCTGAACAAAAAAATTGTGATTTTGAAGATATATTACTACTTGAATGGGGGTCTTTTAAGCCATCGGTATTGTGATAAGGGTTGTCATCTTCCAAACAATATGCACTACTATTCTTCAACATAAGTGTTGAATTTCCTAGAGGGTTAGTCTGATTCTCTTCAGATTCACTATTATTATAGTCATCAATAACTTCTTTCTGAATCTCCTTTATGCCATTTTTCTCAAGTGAAGATGCAGATGATCTGGAATGGCATCCTATAAGTTTCTTCTCTAATTCCGCAGGATGATCATGATTTGCATTACTATAATCGCTTAATACAACAGCATATGAAATATTGTCCCTCTGGCACTTTTTATGCTCTTCATCAGCAATATTTGAAGTTCTTCTGTTATGCAAATCTGATGTTTTATTGCTGTCTGAGGAGAAAGGACAATCACCAGAAGAGCTCATTTGTTCTTGTTGGAAATTGTTATCTTCAACTGCATCAAAAGTAGCCTTTTGATCTAAGACAGCCTTCTCAGATGCAACATGTACTGCTGGTGCTACAATCGTTTGTTTATTTTCAGCATTTTCAACGGATGAAACATGTACCAAACTATTACTTTGTGGATGACATATTGTGCTTTCTTGTTTCTTCTGCACATTATGTTTTCTGCTCTTAACAGCAACATTGATCAAAGAATCATCATCTTCTTTCTGGGAAGTGATATTTTCGGAAGGCCCACTATCGAGGTTCAACTCCATCTGTAGTGAAGGCCAATTGAACTGCAAACACAATGCAAGGACAAGAACACACGTTGCATGTCCCAGGTTCTAGCCAAGTGTGAGAATCCTTAAGTACGTTTAAGCACTTTGATCAATTGGGCATATCACTGTGTAAGAACAACAGCAAAATAAGACTATATGCAAATTGAATCACATGCTTTGAATTAACATGATAAATTGTATTAAAATAAAGTAAAATACAAGTTTCATCATTGACAAAATCCAAGATCATTGGTTTTTGTTAGTGTCACAACTAAGTAAATTTACTACAGACAAATAAATTTTGAAGGTGGCCAATGAAATTTTTACTTGATGTAATAGAAAAGATTAAATTGATTTTGATATTACTGATGATATAGTCTTCATAAAGCACAGTGGTAAAGGATAAGATCCATATAACCAACACCAAGTAGTTGGGACAAATAAGACTGATGACAATGACACTCAAGTACATTTACTATGAGACTAGTTATACCCAAGTTTTTTTATTGAATTAAACTAATTAGAAACTTAATCCTAATAATTTGAGGCATGTTTTAGTATTTTTTTAGGCCTTTCGATGGAAGAATTGGCTTGTGTATCATGGTTAGTCTAATGGAATCATTAGGCTCATATAAGTTTGTCTTCTAGTATTGTAATGAAATAAACAATAACTAAAATGGTTACAAAGGCATATTACTCATTCTAAGATTGAGTTTAAAACTTATCTGAGTTAAAATATCCATAAAATCTGTTCTTTGAGGATAGTCATATTCATCAAGGGGACCTGTGTGCAGCATTTACCAACCAGTATCAACATCATCTAAAAAACTGGTCCATAATCCACATACATTACCACAATCAGGATACAATAGCTGACACACTAATCCAGAAAAAAACAACTTATCACCACTGTAAACAGTCTCATAAATTAAGGGCAACATAGTCAAGGGGGCCTTGTGTGCAGCATTTACCAACCAGTATCGACATCATCTAAAAAGCAACTTCATAATCCACAGACATCCACAATGAGGACACAATAACTAAGCACACTAATAAAAATAAAAACAAAAACTTATCTCCACTGTAAACAGTCACATAAATTAAGGATACTTCCAGACACACTAAATTTTCACCATCATCTATCAATTTCCTTATCTAGTAGAACAAATGCAAAGGAGGTTGAGCAATGCAGCAGTATTAGAATGTCCCAAAACCACAAAGAAGAGTAAATTAGATGGAAAAAAAAATTCCTCAATAAGGAAACTATAACTCAAGAAAGACAACCCAATTTCTCATCCCAATTGATCATAAAAGTATTTCGGCATCAACAGCAGAGCATAAAAAAGCAAATCAATCAAATCATTCCGTCAAGCAAACTAGTCCGAATACAGAAAAGATCCGATTGATCAAATAGATGAATGCGGAGCCATGATCAAGAGTAGTAAAGGGGGTACTTTTACATGCCTCCGGTTGCGCCAAACTCTCGTTGGCTTACTACAGCTATTCCTGGTCGATCTCTCATCATCCCACGCCTCCCGTTATCAGCTCCGAATAGGGTTCCGGTACTTACCGCCTGATGCGAATTAATCCCCGCGGCTCCCGAGGAGAGGAGAAGGCGGTGAGTATCGGAGAGAGGAACGACGAAGAGAACAAAGAAGAACAGACTAAGCTTGCGCGGGAGTCAGCGAAAGCAACCGTTCACTTCGAGGAGGCGTTTCAATGGCAACGAGGGCGATGAGAGGGAGAAAAGGGAAGGGGGCGAAGGCGAAAAGGAAGAAGAGGGATGTTCCTCAGAAATAGAACATGGAACCAACCCTTGTCACGTGACTTAGATGATGTCCTGATATTTTTGCGTTTTAGATAAATATAGTAATACTTGATTTATTTTTTAAAAAAATAAATAAATATTCAAAAGGTTTTAAAACGTGATGTGGGTAAATCGGTCTGACCGGCTTGGCCTGATTTAGTTTGGAGGTTGGGCCGGGCCGAGATGGCTCAGCCTGCAGAGCAAGCCCAGCACAGTAGTAGTACAACACAAACCCAAGCTGAGCACGAATCTAACTCAATTCGAGTCATATTAGATTGATTTTTTCTAGTATAGTTTAGACGAAGCCACAAACTAATAACTTGCATTGATCTCAGCCTCTTAGAATATGAAATGCAGTTCATAAAATGAACTTCACACTCATTCATGCAGCAAACCGCAAACTGTAAAAACAGAAAACAAGATCTGTAATCTTCTGGTGCAAAGAAGATCATTGAAGGAAACAACACAGCAAGAGCTGGAAGAAGAGAATTCAAGAGGGCAATGATTACTGCTGTATCCTCGACTCCATGGATTCAGTTACTTTGTTTCCGATCAGTGCTTGTCGAAGCCTGCATGCCAAATGAATAAGATTCATTTTCTGTCATCTGTCAACTTAAGATCAAGGGAGAGGACTGGAAATCTGTGAGTGTTTAAGAACATTTTTTAACTCACCCCAACTGAAGTTACAAAGTTGCAGACTGCACATTTCACTGATCTTGCTCCATATTGGTACATCAATAGCATATGGCAATTTCCACACTTCACATGTGCCACTTGATTTGCTGTTATTTCAACATGTAATAATTCTCATTTCATTCAGATGAAATGCATGGTTTTCAAGTTTGAACTAGGATAGAGGCAAATTCCATACTGACAACAAACACTTGTTTCAGCAATAGACGAATCGAATAACTAAGCTTTGAATCATTCTCCTCACCTTCTTGAGCCAAGTTAACGGTGCGACAACAAGAACAATGGACGCTAGTTGCTCCGCGTATGAACATCAGGAGAGTGTAGCACCCTCCACAAAGTAATTGAGCCATTTCTGTACCTGTTGGATATACAGTGATAGTAGCAAAAAGTTCAAATGGTTCAGCTAATACAAAATAAAAAAAAATAAAAAAAAAGAGAAAATTAAGAAAACAATTTAGATCAGCTATAGCTCAAGGTTTCAGAACTTAAATTAACCTTGAAACAATCTAATGCTCCAATTAGTACTCTTAGATCCAAATTTACATCAATAACTTTTCATTTAAATCTGTGAGGATCCAATTAGTGCTCAATGAGGAAGAATGTACCAGGAGGTGGCACAGCAGTGACTGCACTGCAAACGGCACAGCATACCGATGCTGCTCCCAGAGGATACGAAAGGAGGTTTCTGCATCCTGAACACACAAGCTGGCTTTGTACACCTGAGAATCAAAAAGAGAACTAATCTACACAGGGATTTTGTCTCATGGGAATGTTGAACAACACATTGACTCAAATTTTTGTTTCCCTTTCTGATCAGGAAAGATGACTGCAGGGTTTACACACCTCTTTTTCCTGCATCAGTCACATAATACACAAGCTTGTATAGTTCCTAATCCTAAGCAAGGCATTGTTTCATGGACAACATGATCATGCAAGTCTTGCCACCAAATGGCAACATAATAAGCTTCAGAAAATTGTCAAAATATATAGCAACAATGGAACTTATTGAGGATATACAATACCATTTGAAGGCACAGGAGGTGTTGGATACGGAGCAAGAGGAACTGACATTGCTTGCTTAGGCTATGCCCTGACTTCTCTCGCGACCTACATCATAATGATCTTCTTTTCCTCACTATTCAAGGACCAAAGCATGAACTGTCTTTGTTCATCTTTTTCCCATCCATTGTAGTTAATTGCTTGCTGCAATCTGTCTGCAGGCTTTGATTCATGAAGCAGGGGCCGACCCCATGCACGTGCCACTACGGTACGTCGGAACTGGCGGCTGAGGAAGCGCCGCGTGTGGCGTACGTTACTAGATTCGACCAAACAGTAACAGTGTAACGGTTCATGAGTCCTCTTATTTATGGTAAAATCCACGTGCCCTCATGTACTTTTTTACCGATATTTATCGTATACACCAGCCAAATAATTCTGTATTTTAAAGGCAATTCCTTGAGTTTCTGCTTTCAAAAATACTTTTCTATGTTTCCTGCAGGAAAATGCATTGTTCTTTTAAAGCTTGTTCATCTTATGATCCCACAGTAATCAACCAATAAAAGGAATTATCAATTATCAGTGTACTAAGAAATAGGAACTCAAAATCCAAATGACACAATCATCAAGAAGTACATAGAATCAGTTCTACAGATTTTTAGAAATGAGAGCTGCTCAACAGCTAATCCAAAAGAACTTTCAATGCCGAACTATTTGTTGAAAAGTGAAACACAACTCTAAAACTTCAGCTGTTGATCCCAAACAACATCGAATTACACAATTGCATTTGCTGCACTTGCAATCCTTGGCCACAGGTCTGCGCATTCCTTTCCTATTGGTCCAGTGATAGCAGATCCTGAAACAATCAAATGAGTTACAAATCCAGTTTAAACTTGTATGTTCTTTTGTTTCTTTGATAGTGCATAAGTATGTGCATACCTTTCATTTCTCCCTTGGGGTTGACGATCACTCCAGCATTGTCTGCATGATCGGAAAAGCATAAGTATCAGACGACTGAGAATTTGCAAGAAAACAAAAGACAAGAACAAAAGACAAATTGCTAGTTTGACATCAATGAAAGAATACTTGGAACAGGATATCATGATTGTAGATTTTAAGAATGAAATGATTAATTTATCTTACATAGAACATGGAAAAATGCACAAATAACCAGAGCATCGGCATAATACCAGTAAAATGATAAATGAGCCAGTGGTGCATCAAAAAAATTAACAATTCAGGTACCAAACTCCCAATGTCCAGCACGTCGAATATCATACAGAACCATACATCAAATGTGAGAGAAACAAGTAGTAAACAAGCAAACAAACTTCATAGGATAGGAATATAAAGCAGTATACTCTCATGTGGAAGGAGATAATGGTAGTAGGTGGTAAAAAAACCAATAAATGAAGAATTATAATGACAAAACAATCTGGCTATTATGCCATTAAACCAGGTGAGATATTGCAAATCATCTTAATAAATATAGGTCAAATTCAAAGTGTGCACAACTCATGAAAAAAAGAACTCGTGCTCCAAAAGTTATCAGAAATTTGAGCATGCAAGCATTGCCAAGACCTATAATAGTTGATAATGGATTTAAAATTCAGATACCAAATGAACCAATGGTGCATAAAAAATAAACAATTTAAACACCAATTACCAGTGTCTGGCATGTCAAATATCATACACAAGCAAAAATAATAATAATCATAAAATAGGAACATAAAGCAGTATACTATCATGTGGAAGGTAATAATAGAAGTAGGTGGTATGAAAAAATCTGAGTTCATAGTTTCCAATGTCGCTACTATGCCATCAAACCAGGTGAGATATTGCAAATCATCTTAATAAATATAGGTTTAACTCAACGTGTGCACAACTCGTGAAAAAGAGTTTGTGCTCCAAAATTTATCACAAATTTGAACACGCAAGCATTGCCAAAACTTATAACAATTGATAATGGATTTAGAATTCAAATAGCAAAGGCGGAAAGTTAAGATAGGGAATTTCGTATATGAACTTTAGGAGACAAGTTCTTTCTCCACTAATTACTCATCAACAACGTTCATTCCAAGTATATTAAGATGCAGTCAGTGGTTCACAAAAACAACAACTTGCGACCAGTTATGAAAAAATTATCACAAGTAATCGATTTGGAAATGGAGATAAATCAGCATACCTTCAAAGTACATGTAGACGCCGTCCTTTCGGCGCCATGGCTTGCGTTGACGAACGATTACAGCGGGCATGACCTTCTTCCGGAGATCAGGCTTCCCCTTCTTGACAGTCGCCATAACCATGTCCCCGACGCAGGCCGAAGGCAGACGGTTGAGGCGGCCCTTGATCCCCTTGACGGAGATGATGTAAAGATTCTTCGCTCCGGTGTTATCAGCGCAGTTCACCGTGGCGGCCACCGGGAGACCCAAAGACATCCGGAACTTGTTCCCCGCCGTTCCTCCGCGACCTGCAAAACCCACACGCCACGAATCGAAATCAAAAACCGCACAAAATCTCAACCACGCGACGACGGAGATGTTCTTATCAGAGTCCGCAGAGCACCTCGTTTCGACATCTTGGAGGAGCAGAAAGCGCGGCGACGACGAGAAGATATGGAATGGCTGCGCCGTCGCTCGACTTTTATGCGGGGGGATCTAGGTTTCCCTCTAGCGTTGCAACATTTTACGAGAAAACCATTGGGCCTGAGCCAGTGGACGAGAAAACCGTTGGGCCTGAGCCAGGTCGTCACTGGGCCTAGTGATTATTAATTGGAATTTATTAAACTAATTTATTATAAAAAAGTAAATAATTAATAATTGAAATTTAAAAAACTAATGCAAAATATTCTATTTATTTTTCTTAGTCAATGTCTTGTTTAACTTCGATTTTGATATCGTTACATTTTTCAACACTTATAATTGTTATTTATGAGTTTTAAATTATTATTTTCTAAAAAATATCTTTTTCTAGAGGGATTCTCGTTAGCATAATTTTTTTTTTATCGTCGTCTTATAAAGGCAGAAAGATTCTTCATTTTCATTGTTAAATTCGGAAATACTAACAAAATTAATAATTCTAATATGAACGCAAAATTTCTTTAATACAAGGTGATTTTAATTTTAATTTTTAATAAAAAAAACACACAATAAACACAAACAAAATAAAGACGCAAAACAAAAGAAAACCAATACAAAGCATGGTAGGAAAGTGGGGATATGAGCTCACGGACTTAATTGAGTTGATACTTGACTAGTAAAATTATAATACAGTAAAGTAGGGATATGGAAAACTTAAATGTAGAAATAATAATCATTAAAAATAAAAAAATCTAGTAACATTTTTGTGCAATTTCACCAAATAGTTTGCCTCTTCAATCTTGATTGCAATTACAATTATAATATCAATAATATTCACATAATCGTGAGCATTATGCCCCTGGATATAGCAAAGTGTTATCACATGACAAATTTACATAGAATTGTAGAAAAGTGAGCATTATGACATTTCCTTATATATAAAGAAAAAAATAAACTTTAAATTAAGATATTTTTTATTGATAAATAATAATAATAATTAAATTTTATCCTATTATGTGGGGTCGGTTATTTTTTTATTGATAAAAAAATATAAAAACAAAATAAATGCCGATGCTTTCTTTAAAAAAAACAAAGAAAAGCGAGATTACAATAATTAATCCTTCCTACATTAGTCTTGATCATCATTCATATTGCTTCGAAGATGGGATAAACCAAATTGGCAGAGGCAACAATATGCCGTAAGGCAAGTTACATCGCTTAAACTTTTTTGGTTCCAAATGAAAGACGCCAATATCAAGATTTGTTCTACCTATATATATTTGCATTGCATCTTAATCTCTCTCAAGTGTCGATGAAATAGATACAATTTGTTTTGAGTCCAATAAAATCTTGGACTGATAATAAATGAGTATTATTCATGCCTATAAACAATAGATTTATTGTAAACTACTATCACAATTATACTTAGAAAATCATAAATCCTACGTTCTTATGCTTTATTAGATCATCAGAAGCATCTGGATAAACATAATGTATATACATCACCATCAATGATAACTATTTTGATCGGATCATCTCCACTAATTAGGTCAATCACAACAACCTCCGAAACACCATTAGAGCGTAAAACAATCCATCATCATAAATAATATCGATCACAAAAAAGTCTAGATTTATCCACTTGGATGTGCCTACTTTTAGGAATGAACGATCATAGAGATGAACAATCAGTTAATAATTGAATCGATCAAATTATTTAAATCAAAATTAAACAAATTGATTTGTTTTGGACCTAATCAAATCAATCAACTTTCATACAAAAATAGAACAAACAAGACTAATAAAATATCAATTAAATTGGTAAAAAATCTAAATAATTAAACTTTCGATTAAATTGGGACTATGGAGGGGAGTAGAGTCACGAATTACGAAATGAGAATTTAAACTCCCGGTTCTAGTTGCGGAGAAGATGACTTTCTCTTTGCGGTAGTCACAACAAATTCATATTCTACGAAATACAATACGATGTGGGAGTTGTAGCTTCTCGGTGACTTTTATGAGAAGATAAGCAACTACCAGCATCAACATCCATATTGAAATATTGTGCATCTTTTTAGACACGGATAGAAGAGAGTAGGGGTGTCGAATTCGATTAGTCAATTTGATTCGAATCAATTCAAAAAAAAATTAAGTTTGGATTGGAAATTTTCGGATTCGAATTGGATTTGGGTTGGGAGTTTTTAGATTGATTTATATTCGGATTGGGTTGGATTGGATTCGGATTGATCCGGGTTGATATGAATTTATGATTTAGGAGATTTTTGTTTGTATTAAATCAAATTTTATTTTAAAAATTAAAATATCTTATGTACATAAATAATATAATATTAATATATAATGATGAAATATTGAGATAAAAATGAAGATTTATAAGAAAATAATAATAATAAAAAATCATATTGGACAAGTTATTCGGGTTGGGTCAAGTTATATATATATAAGTTCGAATTCAAGTTTAGAATTTTTGAATTGAGTTTGGGTTCGAATTTAGATTTTTTTTTGAAATCAATATTCAATTCTATTTAAATCCATTTGACTCATCCGAATTGGTACTCGTACACGAAAGTCAACTTTTGCTTCACCAAAACTGCTGATTGTAGGCTCAATGTTATATTATTTATCGACATTCGTTACAGATTTTTACTTATATAATAAATTATGATACCAAATAATTTATGTTAGTAATAATAATTTAAGTTGACTAAGTCTCGTTAAATAATTCTCTTTTACCCAGTAAATTTTACGAGGTTTTGAGTATTAAGTTTGATCGCACGTTTATCTCATTAAAAATTTATTTTAAGAAAAAATGAATAAAATCTGAATAAAATTAAAAAAGAAAATCTTGTTTATTATATTGGTTTGAAAATAAAAATAATCTCGGAAATCTAAATGGCAAGAAAAATTCAATTTGGTTAAATTAAGTAACTTCCCATCTATGTTTAATCCCTTCAAGTGTCATTCAACTAGACAAACTGATGAGATTGAGAACTTGTCTAACTTGTCTCTTCAAACAATTAATTTCAGAGGAACAATTTGTAAAATGATCTCTTGTTCTCTTAACGCAATAGTCATTTGAGAGTTTTTACTACACCCAATACATAAGTTTAGCAAACTTGAATTATAATGTTGAAATAATATATTAGCTTTTTATAAGTTCATGATCAGTAACCTTTCTGATAAATGAGCATTCGAGAGTTGATCTGAACAAGAACTTTTATTTTTTCCTTTTCATAATCACATCAGAAATATAGATTCATAAGGTTCTTAATCTAAACTTTTAAATAAAAGAGGCTTTCTACTTAAACAACAGCTACTAATCTAATAATTTCCAAATGTGATAAATAAATTTAACCAAGTAAAATAGATAATTTAATACTATAAACTATTTTAATATCTATTTAACACCTGACTTAAAATAAAAATATTCACAGCTTCTTAGACCATCTAGGGTGAGTACTAAAAGATGATTAAATCGAATTAACTGACATAATCGATCAAAGTTAAAAGTTCGATTTGGTCAATTCAAAATTTTGAATTTTTTTTTAAATATATATTATTTTGATCAAATCGATTCGGTCTCGATTTTAAAAATTAGAATTCGGTTAAACCGATTAAATCGAATTTGACTATGTCCCAATCGAAACTGAGAGTTTAAAATCCTTAATTCCGTAATTTATGACTCTCCTCCCTTCTAGAGTCCTGATTTAATCCAAAGTTTGGTTATTTCAGTTTTCAACTGATTTAATTGATATTTTATCAGTTTGATTTGTTATAAAAATTCGGTCGTTTCGATTAGATAAAAAAAATTGATTTGTTCGATTTCAATTTAAATGATTCAGTTATTAACAGATTGCTCACGTCTAAGGCCATCTAATTGAAGTCTTTCAAGCAAATTGAAGATGATTATGTGTGGTCGTCTTCTTTTGAATTTTTTTTTGAAAAAACAATTAAATAAAAATAAATAATTATCAATTGAAACTTAAAACACTAATAAAAATCTACTATTTAGTGTTCTTCTACTCTGTGAATGTCTCGTTTTTAGGTTTTAAAGACGGTGTTGTATTTTCCATACTTAATGAAGACCTATGTTATGGGTTAGAACCTGTTCTGAAAGATATTTTTCCCTAGAAGAATTCCCTTTCGAAGAAGGCAAGAATGGGACTTTTTCAGGAAGATTTTTATTTTCATTCTTAAATTAAAAATAATAGAATTTTTGATAATATAATAACATGAAAGGAGATTTTTTTAATATATTTATGAGGTGATTTTTAATACTTTTGAATGAAGATTGAAAAAGGAATACGCATTGCACGAAAATTAATAGATAATTATTAATTAATTGTTTAAGGATTTTATTTTATTGGGCTCGTGGCTCATTAGTCTTGATGAATTATTACAATAGATCCACGTGACAATTTATTTTATCTATTTTTAACGTTAATAAATCCAATTGCGTAATTGAGATATTTTGCATAGTTCACAAAATCTTATCTACAGATTTCATCAAATCCAATCAAAATTGATTAAGATTATCAGTTTAATTGATCATCGGGCTGAATTCAATTCAAACCTATTCGAATTCACGAAGGCGAGTTTATAAAATTTGCATTCTATTTTGTTTTTGAATTCACAAAGATGAAAAACTTTTGCTTTACCAAAACTAGTATGTTGCCTAGCCAACCAAAATAATTTAAATTAACAGAATTATACTTATTTATTACTTTATTTTAACAAATGATTTATGTAGTAATAATAATTCTGTTTTACCCAGCGAGACAAATCTGATGGGGTCTTAGATGTTAAGTTTGATTGTTAGCCCACATTACAAAAATTCTACGTTTTAGCGACGGAAACTAATTTCCGTCGCTAATTCCCCGACGC
>JBBUKS010192061.1:0-23384 GCA_038050645.1 Hedychium gardnerianum
GATTTTCTGTACAAGTATAATGGAAAAAACTGAGGACGGCATGCCTCCCCAGTTCCCTACACCTTCCTGTTATCGTGCAACACGCGGCGCCACGATGGATAAACCATCAGTTTACTCAGTGAACATCATAATCGTTAATCAGTCAATTCCATGCCCCACTATGAGAGGAGGATATGTTCGTGCTCTCAGCGGTCCCAATCACGATGAGATTTTCCATCAATCCAACTCCGTCCATCCTCTATCAGTGCGATATATCACCGAGCAAGAAAACAACCTCAGTGGGGAGAAAATTCAGCAGAAAATCCTTTGGATAGAAAGGAGAAAATCCTTTGGATAGACAGGTTGACAACAACAATGAAGGAGACACGCTAGGATGACTAAAGCTCCAATGTCCACAGACCAGACGACTGACCGAAGATACAGTAACAAGGGATCCAAAAATCACAAGTTTGCTTCCATCGCTGCTTGTGATTCGTCTTTGTACAGGAGTAGCATGATTCTGATCGTTATCCTTCGTTATTTATATGCACAATTCTTTGTTCTTTTTTCTTATTTCTTTTTTGTTGGTGATTTTGGAGATTTTGAGGTTTTGGAGGATGTATATGCATGGTGACAAAGAATGAGGATGATGGTGGTTTACGTTTCTGAGATTCTTCACGATTTCTAGTGATTTACTGGAGTAGCTCGGAAACCCACTGCACGTCCGGCGTTGCGGCTTCTGCCATCTCGAAGATGCTTTCTTTGCTCAGTCTTTCGAACATCTTCGCCCTCAGGGGCCTCCCTGACTCGACCCTCTTCGGAGCCTCCTCTTCCTCCAGCCAGCCGGTCGCCGTGGGAGTCGACGGCGTGCTGTAGAAGCTGGCATTAAACCCCGCCGTAGGGGAGTTGAACCCGCCGTGGAACGCCCAGGAGCTGGGCACTGACTTCGCCCTCGCCAGTTGTAGCTGCCTCAACGAGGCCACGATCTCGTTCACCGACGAGCCGGCTTGCCACGACGCTCGCCGCAGCTTCGTGCTGCCCGGCGATATTGGCGGCGACTCGGTCGACGGAGACATTGGCGGCGACGTAGGCAATGGAGCCAGAGTATTGGCGAGGTACATTTGTAGGAAGTTCGACTCGGAGGTCGAGGTCGACGGGGAACTCTGCTGGTGCTGCTGCGTAGGCGGCACCAGGCGGAGCTGGTCGGGGGTGTGGGCGAAGAAGCAGACGCGACGGAGGCAGGCCGTACCGTCCTTGCAGGGCTGGGTACGGTATCGCTCCGGGTGGAGCCAACACTCGAACACCCCGTGTGCGAACTCGCAAGCGTCGCCGCGCTTGCACCCGCCGGCCTTCCGGAATTCCGGGCAGGGGGCACCGAAGTACCGTTGCTTCCGAGGGTCGCGGCGGCGGGCCTTCTCTCCAGGGTGCGCGAAGGGGCACTCGGTCCAATCGTGGGATCGCCCGCGGCCACACCGCCGCACCTTGAACTCGTACATCCGGAACTCATCCGAAGCGTACGCGTCCACCACCGGCGGCGAGTCCTCCCCTGCCTCCTCTCCAAAATAAATCTGCAGCGCAGCAAGAGCTGCATCGTCGAGGAGGCCGTCACCGGTCGCCGGGATGTCGACGGAGGACCAGGGAGGAACGTGCACGGTCGGATTTTGATGGTTGACCCCTCGCCCAATCATCATCATCGTCTTCGTCTCTCTCTCGGTCGCCGTGTTACTCTTCCGTCGAACTATGACTGAAGCTCCACGGTGTTTAAATCGGGAAGGCGGTGACCGGAGTTGGATTACTAACCCGACCGCGGTTAATAAATATCTAGTTCTTCAACGTCTGAAAACTGACGGCGTCTAGCGCAAGACGTAACCTCACCCGACTTCTCGTCCCCACTTCGTATCGGTTTCCAGTACATAACGGTACGCAAGACCCGGGCCCATTTATTCACCCAATAAAAGAGAAGGTACATGGCTGTGCTGGTTAATCAGTGCGTGAGACAAAATTCCAGTAAATAATTAATTGTGACTTGTACGGCGGAGATTGGACACAGGGAGCAGTGGATCATTATTGCGATAAGGGCGTGCCGAGTGGTGTACTCCGTCCGTCGCGAACTTTTATAGCCGTTGATCGACTACGCCGTCACGTGAGCCTCGCCCAACGTTGGATCGGCCGGATTAATTGTTTCTTTCGACCGGCTCCCGAGATTTGACTGCCAGGACGGACCATCACGATTTCACGAGAAAGAAGCAGTTGGATCCAGAGCGTCCGCTTCTGATCGGGCGGCGGCCCAGCGTTTGCCTGCGGTCCAGGGTTCGGGTGGGACGTCACGCGTGACCCGCCGCTTGAACCGTGGAGATTAAATTACACTGCGGGGTGCAGTGTCTCCTGTTGCTGGCACCTGGTCCACCGGCACGTCGCAGTCTCTCGGAAGAAAGAGAGATGAAGGATTAGTTTTCGTATTTTAATATGAAAAAAATAAATCATAATAATTAAACAAATAAATAAATATGAAAGTGAATTAAATACAAAGATTTATGTTCTATTAATTTTGAAATTCGACTTTTCGATTTTAAATAATAAATCTTTATTTATTTACCATCGGCAAAGAGACCATCCAAGTGCATGCATGAGAGTTAGTATGGGAGGGTGGGGCCAGTCTAATCCTATCCATTTAGGGTCTCAAGTCGTGGTGGTGGGGGCGCACGTGGCGCGCGATGGTGAATGGCTTCCGGGTTGACGGCCGTTTAGTGTGTGTCTCAAGTTGTGGCGCAGGCGGAGGTTGTTTGATTGGGTAAACGGGTAGCTAGCGAACTGTTTGTGACAGTGGAAGCTAGGAAGGAGAAGGAATCACATGATGTACTTTATGTAACCTTTATGATGGCAGATGGGGGTGAGGTATTGGGAGGTTGGAATACCATTATTAAAATTTAAAAATTGAAGAAGCTTCTGTTTTTTTAAAAGTAGATTATGTTTGTTTTTTTAATATTTAAAAATTGTTTCTGCCATAAATATTCTAAAACCTGCTGCTAAATCTTCAATTGTTTTTTTAAAAAGTAGATGATCATGATCACTCAATCCATTTAATGCATGTATTTAAAGTTCTGATAAAAATTTATTACATAAGATAATTTTTTAAAAAGATATAATTTTTAAGGAAAATATAATGAAAGTAAGGTGATTTAAATTTTATCATAAATTTTTAGAGACTATTACATGTAAAAATGATGTCAAAAATATAAATTATAAAATTATAAATTTTAAGAACTTATCAAAAAATGATGAGTAATTTTACTAAAAATTGTTAGTGATTATTTTGATAACATATTTAATTATTTTCCTCTCAAGTTTTGAATTTATTCTCTCAAATTTTAAATTTGAATATACTATTTGATCTCGTTTATGAACATTGACGTGTGATTCATCGGTATACTGACAATGAAATTGACTCTCATCGTCAATCTTCAGGCAACAGGAAGAGCCTTAAGAGAAGTTCGCCCTTGTATGTCTATCTGAGAGAAATTAAGAGGGAACGATTAGAATGACGTTCAGAAAGTTCCACGGTATAGTCACTCTAATGCTCAAGTCAATTGAGGCGGAATGGAGTGGATGAACTGTAGTTTAGGATTTGTAGATGTAGATATGTGTGTGTACCTGTGCCTACGGTGACAGGTGACTTTTTATAGGACAAGGAATTCCCCCACCCACCCACGTTCTCTATATGTTTCAACATTTTTGCCCACGTTACTCCATTTATTCATATTTATTATGAGTAAATGGATGTATTTTCTACAGCCTCCGCGGAGTAGCGCCAACGTTCTTTGCATTCACTTTGGAACGCCCATCCCCGAGCAATGACTATTAATTTTCGGGAGACGCGGAGGCTATTGGAAGTTGGGAGAGTTGTTGGTAGCCGAGAGCCTTAGGAAGCGGGAGACCTGTGTAGCCAGTAGTCGGGAGCCTCAGGAGGCGGGAGGGCTGTTGGTAGTCGGGAGCCTTAGGAGGTGGGAGGCCTGTGTAGCCGATAGCCAGGAGTCTCAGGAGGCAGAAAGAATGTTGGTAGTCGGGAGCCTTTGGAGGCGGGAGGCTCGTGTAGTTGGTAGCCGATAATTGGGAGCCTCATGAGGTGAGAGGGATGTTGGTAGCTGGGATCCCTAGGAGGCGGGAGACTTAAGTAGCCGGGAGCCTCAGGAGACTGGGCTACTAGAGCCGAGGCTACTTGTGGTCTCTTTTGACTGTCACCTCTGTTCTTATGTTTAACTTTTCCGCCATGTGGTACCTCCCGATTATTACCCATATCACATGTCTTTCCTTCAAATCTAGTTGAAGGAGGCGTTAGTTCAACTGACTGAACTATTGTGTGACCAATTTGTGTCTCCATGGCGGTTTTTTAGACTTTGATCCGAAATTGTACTTTAAATGCAGGATTTGGTGTCAGTAAACCCAGCCACACATTTTTAAATGCCCGTCACGCTCAATCTGTCTTGGTTTCCGAGTTTGGGTGTGTCAGCATGCTTCCGAGGTTGAGTCATTTTAATGTGATATGACCTTATGTGGGGATAGCGAGGCGTCGCCCGAGATTGTAATGATTTATAAAGATTTTGCTTTATCCCCTACTAGATCCAACGATCGAACTCTCTGCCCCGCCCTAGTGGCGGCAGGCATCCGATGGACGGGATTGAGTGAGTGTAGTATATATATAGGTCGCCAAACGGGTCATCTTGATTCTCATCGCGTGAGTTCTCCTACTGTGCTTTCGTCATCTTCATCGTCATCGTCTCCAAGCGTTTTTCGTTGGTTCTTGTTCATCTTCCTCGATAAGTTCTCCATCCTCCTTCTTGCTCTAGAGAAGCTTTCTTAAAAGATGACTACTGGGCCCTCTTTGACTTCGTGGTATAGGGCAACGAGTTTCAGTTTTACGGGCAAATCCTTAGATAGGTTAAGGAATTTTAACAATATTTCCATCGATCATCTTCTGAGGTTGCCAAATAGTAACAATCGTCCGGACCGGCCACCGCCATGATACATTACTTTCTTTAGGGGTCAACTGTTGAACGGGCTGCGATTTTCCATTCCACACTTCTTTACAAAAATATCTCAATATTTCTGAATTTTGCTGTCCCAATTTGACCCAAATTCCTTTGGGATTTTGACCAGGGTATTTATCTTATTTCGATTGTATCGCCTTCCTCTTACTCCCCGTGTCCTTCATTATTTCTTCTAAAAGAAATGGATGATGGGATATTCTTTCTCTCAGCCAGGGCTGGGGTCAATCTTTTGAAACATTTTTCTTCCTCGCATAAGGGGTGGAAGCCCCAGTTCTTTTTTGTCAAGCCTCCCAGCCCCGTTTCCTGGCCGACTCATTAGCAGTCCTAGATGTCCGAGCCTCCTTCCATGAAGAACTATCATTTGGAGCAAGGTTTCTTCCAAGCGTCTGAGAAGGTGAAGGACTTAAGCTTTGACAACATTTCGATACTTGAGGAGGGATTGTTGCATCTGTTCGGGCTGAGTCTCATCTCGATTCTTCCGCACGCTTCCTTCGATATAATTTTGTATTCATCGTATCTTTGGTGCAGTACCACTGGCCGTTGCGCCGCCAGTCATTCCCCCACAAACAATTGAAGTGGTGGTCTCAAATGAGTCAGGGGCTCCTCTAAGGATAAGCCGAAAAAGGCATCGATCCCCGATGCGTCGCTCAGCTGTGCCATCTCCTCAGCCAAATCAAACTCCAATTTCTCCTACACGGACCCGAACCTCGCTTGTAGGCTCGAAGACCTCTTGGGGTGGAGTCCCGTTCGAGAGTGTCCCCGTGTCACTGTCCGTCCATCTTCCGGCTCCTTTGGCTGAATCTGATGGTCACCCAGTAGAAGACGTTGTTCTATCTCCCCAAGCCATGACGCCTCGGCCGAACGTGGGTGGTCCGTCCCATCCTCCTGCCCTCTCCCTCTCTCTAGGCTATCGGGAAGGCAAGGATCCTGTTATTGCCATGGAGGAGATCTCTCAGGGAGGGGAGACCCCCAACGACGACCAACTAGAGATTGTTCTTCAGAGTCTAGCGGCGACCTGGTGGATGACAGGGGAGGAACTGGCTGAAGGCCTAGGCTTATACGAGTTAAACAAGGAGCTGGTGATGATGGGGGCAGACCACATGACCAAATTGATGGTGTTTGGCCAACGTTTTGATGAGCTGCGACGAGAGCGCTGGGAGTTAACTGCTTGTGTGGAGGATTTGGAGGGGAGGTTGGCCTTGTCGTCGGCCCTGGATCTCGTGGTTGCCCTTCGGGCAACCTTGGAAGAGGCCCCAGCGGAGATTGCCCGTTTGAAGGATTTGGTCGGCAATGCTGGTACCCGACAGGGTGGATGCACTTGAGGCGGAGGTCCGGGTCTTGAAGGAGGAGAGGAGGAAGCTGCAAAAGTAGAAGAAGAGGAGGATCGAGTTGGCAAGGACCGCCATGGAGATCCAGGTCCAGAGGCTTGAGGAAGCTAGGGCTCAGGCAATGACAGTCCGAGCTGATTTGGAGGCAGGCAAGAGGTACTCGACTCCCTGAACGTGGAGTTAAGGGTGACCCGATCCTGGCGGAGGGGGCTAGGCGAGAGGAGACAGAGTCCCTCCAGGGTGGAGGCTAAGGCCGTGGAGGAGGCGACCCTGCAGGCAGTAGTGGAGTCGACGAGAAAAGACTCAGAGGCTTACCGAGTTTTGGTAGAGAACCAACTGCAAGAATTGAAGGCGGCTTATGTTGCTGCGGAGGTGGCCAAGGTTGCGACTGAGGGCACGGTTGCTGAACTCCGAGAACATCAGGCTGGGGAGGAAGCGCGTTGGGCCGTTAAGAAGAAAAAATTTCTCCAGTTAGAGGAGTTTTATGATATGGTTGCCCTCCGTCTAGTGTAGATGGTACAACATGAGATCGATGATACCCTCCGACAGTTGCAAGATGGCGGACACCTTCTTGCTGGCACGCCCTTGCCTCCTATCAGTCAGAATCAGATCACCGACCATCTCCCTGCCGAAGACACAGCGAATTTCACTTGATATTTATGTAATGCTATTATTTTTAACTTTCTTTGTCGAGAGACCCCTACAATTTTAATGTAATGATGATTTTCTTAGTTTTTTATGGTGTAATAAAATTCATATTTTGATCATTGTCGTATGAATTTCGACCCTGACTATACCGTAGTTGAGGAAACTTAATTTGAGCCTTGAACGAGAAGGGGCCCTCGCGTCGACCATGCCATGTTGGGAGGAACTTGGGCCATAAAAAAGAATGGGGTGACACGATGTGTGATTATAGTCGCGAGAGCTCGACCCCGACAATGTCGCGGTTAGAGAAGGTTGAGCCCTGGAAAGGACGCGGTGATACGATATACGCTTGACCCTTGGATAAAGGAAAGGTTGATATCGCAGTCGAAATCTCGACCCCGACTATGTGTCGGGGGAGTTTGGATCCTTCAAAGGACGGGGCGATACGATGTGTGATCGTAACCGAGAAAGCTCAACCCTGATAATACCGCGGTCGAGGGAGGTTGAGACCTAAAAAGAATACGGTGATACGATATACGCTCGACCCTTGGGCAAAGGGGAGGTTGATATCATAGCCGAGATTTTGCCACCGACTATGTCCAAGATGGGGGAGTTTGGGTCCTTCAAAGGACGGGGCAATACGATGTGTGATCGTATCCGGACAAGCTTGACCCCAACAATACTGCTGTCGGGGGAGGTTGAACCCTGAAAAGGAAACGACGATACGATATAAGCTTGACCATTGGGCAAAGGAGAAGTTGATATCGCAGCTAAGATCTCAACCTCGACTATGTACGACCCTGACTATGTCCAACCCAGGGGAGTTTGGGCCCTTCAAAGGACAGAGCGATATGATATGTGATCATAGCCGAAAAACTCGGGCCCGACAATACTGCGATCAAGGGAAGTTGAGCCCTGAAAAGAACGCGACGATACGATATACGCTCGACCCTTAGGCAAAGGGGAGGTTGATATCGCAGTCGGGATCTCGACTCCGACTATGTTCAAGCCATGGGAGTTTGAGCCCTTCAAAGGGCGGGGCGATACGATGTGTGATCGTAGCCAGGAAAGTTTGACCCTGACAATGCCGCGGTCAGGGGAAGTTGAGCCTTGAAAAGGACACGACGATACAATATATGCTCGAATCTTGGGCAAAGGAGAGGTTGATATCGCAGTCGGGATCTCGACACTGATTATGTCTAAGCGGGGGGAATTTGACCTCTTCAAAAGATGGAGCGATACGATGTGTGTTCGTAGCTGAGAAAGCTCAACCCTGACAATATCATGGTCGGGGGAGGTTGAGTCTTGAAAATGACGTCAGGGGTACCTCCATTATAGAAAAAAGAGATACTTTTGCATTGTAAGAAAAGAAAAAATACAAGATTGCCTTAAGAAGAAAAATATATTCTGGAAGGATACTAGGAACGACAGAGCTTCAAGTGGTTGATGCTCTATCGTCAGTCAAGGTCTTTGCCCTCAGGGTCTTGTAGGTGATATGACCCGAAGTCCAATTTACGAATGACCCGAAAGGGTCCTCCCCATTGAGGCTCCAGCTTTCCAACATCTCCCATTGGTTTGATCTTTTTCCAAACCAAATCTTTGACCTAAAAGAAACGGGGAATGACTCGTTTATTATAGTTCTGTCGCATCATTTGCCGGTACGTCATGAGTCGAGTGACAGCCTTTTCTTGAGTTTCCGTAATCAAGTCAACATCAAGGAGACGGAGGTTCTCGTTGTCTTACCCTTGAGCTATTTTCCGAGTAGATTCCTCTCCGATTTTCATCGAAACTAAGGCTTCTCCACCATAGACTAAGTGGAAGGGAGTCATTCCCGTATTTTTTGCGGGGTAGTCCTATAAGCCCAGAGAATGCTTGGTAATTCGCTTACCCAACTGGCTTGGATTTGGTCCAATTTGATCTTGAGTCCTCAGACTATTTTTCAGTTGACCACCTTGACTTGTCCATTGCTTTCGGGGTAAGCAACCGAAGTAAAGGTTTGTTGGATGTCAAGCCCCTCACACCACCTTCAATGGACGACCCTCAAATTATCGACCGTTATTAGAAATCAGTTTGTAAGATATCTCGAAGGCAAACTAGGTCCTGCCACAGGAACTTCATGACCGCCTCCTCAATTATTCTGGACAATGGGACTGCCTCTACCCATTTGGAAAAATAGTCGACGACTACCAGAAGAAACTTTCTCTGTTGCAATCCGACTGGGAAGGGACCTACGATATCCATTCCCCATTGGTCAAACGAGGAGGACACTGTAGAGGTCTTCAAGAATTCTGTCGGGCGGTGTGAGAGATTCTAGTGATTCTGGAATGGAATGCAAGAAACCACGAACTAGGCTATATCCGCCTTTAGAGTTGGCCAAAAGTATTCGGCCAACAGTGCTTTTCGAGCCAGCATCCGTCCTTCGACGTGATTCCCAAAAATCCCTTCATGAATCTCTCGTAGGACAATCTCTCGTAGGACGTAGTTGACGTCATCCAGACCAAGGCATTGGAGGAGAGGTCGTGATAAAGATCTTTGATATAAAATATTTTCGATTATAGTGAACTGGAGGGCCTTTCTTTTGAGTAGACGAGCAACCTCTTGATCAAAAGGTAGGACCCTTGATCAAGATAATCGATAATAAGGGTCCTCTAGTCGACCGACCCGCCGAGGCTGGGTTATTGATCAATCTGGGTGATCAATAAAGTTTTTGTCACCATATTATCCGGCGTCCATGTGGTCAGTGCACTTGTTATTTTGGCTAACTCGTTGGCCTTCTGGTTTTTTGTACGGGGGATTTTCCGGATGATGACCTCCTGAAAGTTTACCTTGAATTTCTCAAATATTTCTGCATATCGTCGCAGCCTATCATTCTGGATCTCAAAGTTGTCTTTCAACTGTTGAGCTGCTAATTGGGAGTCTGAGTGGATAATGACTCGGGATATCCCGACATGCTTAGCTGCTTGTAGACTGCTTAGCAGAGCTTCATACTCTGCCTCGTTATTGGAGGCCCGAAAGTTAAGCTGTACGAAAAGCTGAAACACATTCTCTTTTGGCGAGATTAACAAGATCCCTACACCACTGCCATGTTGATTGGATGATCCATCTACGAAGATTTTCCAGGTTCCTTCTTTTTCGTGGGCGAGGATCTCGACAAGGAAGTTAGCCAAGACTTGAGCTCTGATGGCAATTCTGGGTTACAACAGGATGTCATACTCGCTCAATTCAGTAGTCCTTTAATCAACCGACTAGAGGCCTCTGGGTTGGTCAGTACACGGTCCAAACTACTATTGGTGAGGATGGAGATGGGATGGACGAGAAAATACGGCCGCAACATTTGAGTCGCCAAGGTTAGGCAAAAAGCTAATATTTCTAAAATGGTATACCTGTTTTCTGCCCTTTTTAGTAAATAACTGAAGAAGTAGATAGAGTATTGTATTTTATCTTCTTGTCACAATAAAACCATAGCGACAGCCCCCCAGAGGCCGATAGATATATCCATAACATCTCACCTACCACCAGTTTGGAGAAGATCGAGAGCCGAGAAATATACTCTTTTAACTCCCCAAAAGCTTTGTTGCACTCCTCGTTTCATTCGAACTTGGAAGTTTTTCTCAATATTTTGAAGAAGATTATGCTTCGATCTGCTAAATGACAGATGAATCAGGATAGGACCATGATGCGACCTACTAGTCATTGTGCTTCCCAGAGGTTACAGGGAGGTGACATATTTTGGAGGGCTTGGATCTTCTCAAGATTAGTTTCAAGCCCCCTTTCGGTGACGATGTACCTGAGAAATTTTTCATTTTTAACCCTGAAAAGACACTTGTCTGGATAGAGTTTCAATCCATATCTTCTCAGAGTGCAACAAGTTTCCTCGACATCCGCAACCAAGCTTTCTTCCTGAGTGGTTTTGATTAGGATATCATCCACATAAACTTCAATGTTTCTTCCGATCTGATGCTCGAATACTGAATCCATCAACCGTTGGTAAGTCACTCCTGCATTCTTTAGGCCAAAGGGCATACAGTGTAGCAGAAAGTCTCGACAAAGGTGATGAAACTAACCTTTTCTTGGTCTTCCTGGGCTAGGGGAATTTGGTGATATCCTTGGTAGGCATCGAGTATACATGTGAAATCGCACCCGAAAGTGGAATCTACCAGCTTGTCAATCCGTGAGAGAGGGTAGCAATCTTTTGGGCAAGCATTATTAAGGTCCTGGAAGTCGATGCATACCCTCCATTTTTCGCCTGGCTTAGGTATTAGTACTACCTTGGCAAGTCAAGTCGAAAAGTACACCTCACGTATATGTCCCGCTTCCTTTAGTCTCCTAATTTCTGCCTGTATCACCTAATTCTGCTCAGGTGAGAAGTTTTGCTTCTTTTGTCGGATGGGCTGAGCATCAGGAAGAGTGTTCAGCCGATAAGCCATCACTTCCAGTGAGACCCCAATGACTTCTCTGGGTGACCAGACGAAGACATTATGGTTGCGTGAAAGACACGTGATTAGTGTCTACTTTAGATCCGGACAAAGTTTCACAGCTACCCGAGTAATCCCCTTCGGGCGAGTAGGATGGATCTGTACATCTTCCTTTCCTTCAATCGGTTGAGTCATCGGTGCCTCATGAACAGTCTGGACCTAGGCATCTTGCAGTCAGGGAGCCTTGCGTAAGTCAGTTTTGACCACATTGACATAACATTTCGGGCTGCCAATTGGTTTCCCTTAGCATCCTCCTCCTGATTTCCCACTGGGAACTTGAGCTTTTGGTGGAAAGTGAAAACCACCGCTTGGAAGGCGCTCAGTACTGGTTTCCCGAGTATGACATTGTAAGCAGAGATCATGTTCACGATGAGGAAGGGCACCCGTTTCGTCCTCCTCGGGGGCTCTTTCCCAGGGAGAGGGAGAAATAGATTTGACTCATCGGTTGTACCTCATGTCCCATGAACCTGTATAGGGAGGTGTTCATCGGGTGCAGTTCTTCCTCCTCCAATTGTAACTGGTCGAAAGCGTGTTTAAAGATGATGTTGACTAAACTCCCGGTGTCGATAAACATTCATTTCACAATGTAATTGGCAATCTAGGCTTCAATCACTAGGACGTCATCATGGGGAGTCTCGACCTCCTCTAAATCTTTAGACCAGAAGCTTATTGTGGGGCCTGGTTAGCTTCCTCGACCAGTGCTGACCCTATAGCTTTCTAATCTTCGTCTGTGAGCCTTTCAAGCGCGGATAGAATCTCCATCCATAGGTTCTCCTAAAATCATGTAGATCTTCCTGTGAGCATCCATCTTGTCTTTTTCCTTTATCCTTCTCCCTCTCCCGAGTTGCCTCTTGCTGGGGTTGGGATGATATCGGGGATTTTTCTCACGGTAAAGGAGATCATCGATTTGAGCGATGATTTGCATCTGCCTCTTAATCCTAGTGGCGGGGATGTTGATAAGGCTTTGTGGGTCCTCCATTATTAGGTTGGTTCCGAGGGGCCTTCCGTTACTCCACCACTCGCCTAAGCTCCCGAGCATACTATTGATAGTCTCGGGTTGAATGAGTATCCGACTCTTGGAAGACGCAGTATCGACCCTGCATAAGTGGTTCTTAACTCGACTTGGGAAACAAATTGGGGGCAATTTCCACTGTCTGCATAATCTTATCATCTTTATGTTTGGAATATCCTCTGTTGTATAGGGGGAGGGGAGGAGCCTTGCAATCCGACTGGCTAGCGGTCACAGCCAGAGTTGGCATCTCCTTTCTTTTAACAGATTGAGCTTCTTCTACCTGAATATATTTGAGTGCCCTAGTCTGCAACTCATCAAAATTGATAAGAGGTTTCTTGACGAGAAATTAGAAGAATTCTCCATCTGTCAAGCATTGGGAAAAGACATTGATTTGCATCTCTGGGGTAACCAAAGGGGCGTCTATGGCTACCCGACTAAATCATTATAGATATTCTTTCAACGACTCTTTGAACTTTTGTCTGAGGACATATAAATCGTGCGGAGTTTTGTGGTACCTTCGACTAGTGGCGAAGTGCTGCAGGAACATAATTTTGAACTCCTCGAAGGTACAGATGGAGGAGGCGGGGAGTCGACCAAACCATCTTTGGGCGGGGACCGAGAGTGTTGTCAGGAAGACTCGACATTTTATGTCGTTTGAGTATTGGTGTAATAAGGAGGTATTTTTGAATTTGCCCATATAATCTTCTGGATCAGTGGTTCCTTAATATTCTTTGATCGTTAGTGTCTGAAAGTGTCGTGGTAGTACGTCTCGGATAATATTTTTGGAGAACGGAGACCCCGAAGGAGCCTTTGCTCCGTCAAACGTAGTGACCTCCTTCTTCCAAGGGCCCAGGTGCAGAATCTTCCCAGAGGACTCCAAAGATGACTCCGGCGTTGCTACCGGACTCAATCGGGAAGGAACCGCCCCCTGGGCGATTTCTCCGGGCCAATTTGCTTGGAGGCCAGGCTCCAAGGGCGCTCCTGTCGATCCGGAGAGGTTCCCGCCAGGGAGAGGCCCCTGCGGTGGGAGTTGTCGGGGTTGTCCTTGTACACCGTTTGCACGGTGGCGACCACTAGTTTATTGAAATCCTCTATCGCTATAGAGTTGACGTTGGGTGTGTCGGTGTCACTCATCTTGTCATCCTAGTTCGGGTCTTAACTCAGAGTTTTCACAGACAACGCCAATTTGATCCGCCTAGGAACGTCAACACGTGACTCACCGGTGTGCTAGCATTGAGGTTGACTTTCATCGTTGATCTTCAGGCAACAAGAAGAGTCTTAGGAGAAGTTCGTCCTCGTATGTCTACCTGAGAGAAACTAGGAGGGAATGGTTAGAATAACGGTCAGGGGTTCCCTGGCGTAGTCACTCTGATGCTAAAGTTAGTTGAGGTAGAAGGGAGCATGTGAACTGTAGTTTAGTATTTGTGGATGCGGATGTGTGCGCGTACTTATGCCTGCGGGGGTAGGTGGCCTTTTATAGGACAGGGGATTCCCCCATGTTCTCTATGTGTTCCGACATTTTCACACATGTTTCTCCATTTATTCCTATTTATTATGAATAAATAGCTGCGTTTTCCGCAGTCTCTGCGGAGCATTGCCCACATTCTTTGTATTCACTTCGGAGCGCCCATTCCGGAGCAACAACTATCAATTTTCGAGAGACGCGGAGGTTATTGGAAGTCAGGAGGGCTGTTGGTAGCCAGGAGCCTTAAGAGGCAGGAGGCCTGTGTAGCCGGTAGCTGGGAGCCTCAGGAGGCAGGAAGGTTGTTGGTAGCCGGGAGCCTTAGGAGACGGGAGGTTTGTGTAGCCAGTAGTCAGGAGCCTTAGGAGGCAAGAGGATTGTTGGTAGCCAATAGCTTTAGGAGGCTGGAGACTTGTGTAGCCAGTAACTAGGAGCCTCAGGAGACGGGGTGACAACAGCTAGAGCTTCTTATGATCTCTTTTGACTATCACATCTACTCTTATATTTGACTTTCTTATCATGCGATACCTTTCAATTACCATTCTTATCAGTATTCATAACTAATTTTTTTCTTAAATTATGAATTTAGATATTTTGATACATTATAGAAGCTCATTGAAGTGTAATCATATTTTTAAAATGATCAAATGATTCAAAATGATATGTAATATTTTTTTGACCATTTGTGTAACTATTTTATCCAAAATGTTGTTATATAAATTTAACACTTAGATCAAAACTATTACATATATCTAGCAGTTTTAATTAGTCAAAACTATTATATTATCATTTTGAGAAAGAGCTGCAATTATATATTTAAATTTTGAGCAGAAAATATTTATGTAATAATTTTAGAGTAAAATTGTTAGATAGTCATTTTTGAGCCGTTTAACCACTTTCAAAGAATTGATAAACTTTAAGGATGTATTTGGTTCAAAATTATCATATATAACTTTAATTATATGATTATAAGGTAATTATATAATTTTGATTATAGAGATGAAATATAACTTGATGTTATTATATAACTTAATGTTATTTTATTTAATTTAGGTAATACAATAAATCTTGCTTGTTTAGAAATTTTAGTATATAACCTAGTATAATATTTTATCGTATTATTATTAGTTTAATAATGATAATATTATTATTATTAGTGATATATATAAAATTGGATAATATTTTATTTATTTTTTAAGATTTTTTAGATAATTGTATTGAGTTTTAGATTAAGTCTATTTAGTTTATCTCATTGTGGCAAAAGGCGAAACGCTTGCCCCCAGCGCCCCCGTCAGTCCGTCTCAGGACCAACACCTATTTAGTTTATCTCAATTATAAGTAAGAGTTGATTAATTTAATTTACTAAAATTTTAATCAAAATATCAAAGTTCTAAAAAAACAAAAATCTGTCTTGCTCGCGCTTGACGGCTCCGATCGTGCTCCGATCGTTTTGAGGATAATTTTGTAAAAAAAAATTGTTTAACCTTCGGAATTGAGAAAAACCTCAGTAGCTCAAGATTTTTTGATTTTGGGTTGGATGCCCATACTGATGACGTTTGCTGACATTTCGGAATCGAAAAAAAATTCAAAATCCAAAAAAACTTTGAATCAAACACGGTTATCATGAATAATCATAGACGAATAATCAAGATTATCTACGATAACACTGAGCTAAACACGCTCTACTAGTCTCTTAAAGTGCATCTATATATCTTGGCCTAGCTATGCCACATGGTCTAACAGTGCTCATCTAGCTTGATTAGCTCAACTGATTCATTCGTCCTACCCCAACTAAGACTCATCCAACTTGCTCAACCAATCTCATCCACTAAGATTGGCTCATTTAGTTGAACAAGTGGATCTGATCTAAAGAGTTGGGTGGTTTGGGTCATTTGCATGGCTCGAATAATTTGACCTATCCAACACTTCTAATTAGAGCATTTTAACCCATCTAACTCACTTGAGCTATCGTATCACCCGACTCCATAAACTGTAGGACCAAACTATTCGAGATCAAATTTGACATCGCAATATGCATATACAGAATCTTGGATCGACAGTACAAGAACCAATAAGTACAAATGATAACATCACTTTCTCAGCAAGAAGAAGAGTTGCCATGGCCAAATGCTTAGAATTAGTTGAACAGTTCTAGTAAAAACTTGGGTCTTTAGCTGACTCGAAAACTTGGACCGCAAAGGTTTCCATTTTCACTCCTGCTTTCACCATCCAATGCTTCGTCTGTTCTCTTTTTGTTGAGTTCTGAGTACATGTCTTCAATCATCGGTTTCCAAAGACGCACACGAGCATTTATAAACCAATTCGACACCTATCATCAAGGTAAGAACAAATGTAAGCAATCTCAAATGTGAGTGTCCCTTTCTTCCATCTCCGCGATCAATTTCTTGATAACTAGAAGTTAGTCCTAGTACCTGGCTCCGAGTCAAACCACTTTTTATTGCAAGTAAATGCTTCTCATTGTCTTTTGGGTACCTGAGATCATCCACACTGTTCTAAGTTGATCGCAGAATTGATGCAGAAACCTCTACTTAGTGAAAAAAAAATTTGAAGAAACAACTTACGGATGCAAAAAGTTCTCGAACATCCAAGTTCGTAGAACGGAGACAGATTTTTCAGGCAAACCTCTCTGTGGCCTCCAAGATTGTTGTTCACTCTTCCTCAGCTGTTGCAGAGCCCACTGCTTCTGGAGCAATGAGGATTCAAGGTTCTTTTCCTTTCCTTTGAGGTTTTCGGCGCCAGATTGTTGAGCAATCAGTATAACTAGACTAGTAATTCTCCTTTTTAAGCTTTTATATAGTGAAGAAACTGAATGTAATGCAAAGTGGGCATGGCGGTTGGAGGTGCTCGACTGGATTAGGGAAACAAAAGAGGCCATGACATCTTGCATCTGCTCCAAGCAGTGATTGTAACTGTGATCCACCTACAATTTTGAAAAAAAAAAATATCTTGATAAATAATCGGTTGTGTAAGAAACTTTTGCCAACAGAATGAAAGATTGTGTATCAGCAAGAAGGCCATCAATGAGACATTTAACAGAAATGGTGAATTAGCAAGTGTGGAAGCTACAAATTATGGCTAATAAGCGAAATAGGAAATCAGACAATATGTCACTTACCAATTGAAGCATTGTTAGCAGCTCACTTTTCTTTCTATTAGCTTCTCGGCACATTTGAGAATCCACATTGTCCAGAGTTTCAGTTTGCCCAAATGCAAGTAGCAATTCCAAAATAGTTATAGGGTGTTCCGGCGTGCTAGAGCAGCTTGAAGAAAAAGACACTTTAGCCTCACTGTCAATCGCATCCGGTGAATCATCCATGTTGTTAAAATCCACTAGTGCACACGTAGCAAATTCAGCAAGAACTTCTTGCGCTGCATGAAGATATTTCGATCTTGACAACATAGGGGATAACTGAACGAAGCGAGAAGAGCTGTGATTTAGAGAAGGCTTCTCAGTGCATGCATTATTCTCCTTTTGTGCCATTCTCAAACAGAAATCATTGAGAGAGCTTTGGTTAGCATGATTGGAGGCTTGAAACTCAGTCGAACGGTGCGCGCTGTCTGCTGATGTAACTTGAGTTACAGCAGAACAGCTTATCTCGGAGCATTGATCAGCAATATTGCCAGCATCGGTGAGACATGGTTGACAGGAACCAATGCTGAGAGAAAGCTCACTACCCGGAGCTGGTGCTGGGTTGCCATAAGCATGGCAGATATTCCAATTCGGGCCGTGACAGTTCCAACCAGGCGGTGAACTCTTCTTTACATGATAGGATGGTTGAACTACACTGAATGTGTTGCCTAAAGGCACTTGATGACCGACCAATTCACTCTGATTCTGCAGTAGATTGATATCACTCGGCGACCCAAAGTTACAGTGAGGTGATGCTGCAAGTGACGAAGTAACGATCCTATCCTCCCCGGTACTGTTTTCCGGCACACAGGTGGTGGAAGATAAAAGATTAGCAAGTGAAGTGGCAGAAAGGGAAGTTCCTGAAAAATGCTCACGGAGGCCCACATTGGTAATGGATCGATCGAATGAATCATTACCAATCTGAGTAAAGTTTCTAGAAAACGAGGTGCCACTAAATGGACTAGCTTCACTGCTTGTCAAATAAACATCAGCAGTGGCTGTGTCTTGAACTGTAGAAACAAAGAGATTACCGGCAAACATTTGCCTGTGGATGTTGTTGCCTGGAATGCCTGACTGGAGAAAAGAACCAAAGGTTGGATCAAGAATCATGTTACTTTGACTAAAATTGAGGAATGAGCCATTGAAAATGTCATTCTCCATCCCAGTCCAAGATGCTGAAAATGCACTCTCAGGAAATGCTACTGCTGGTTTACTCGATTTGCAGAACTATCGAGTTTCAGGTACCACTTGGATTTAGAAAGAAAATCCTTTTTGCTAGACATTCATCTCATCACTGTAGACAAAATGAACTCTTTTACACCCTATAGTAGGTATTGGCTTAGGTTTCCAATGTTTAGCTTGCCATATCATAAAGGAAAAGAGGAAATAAAGATGAGTTTTATGAAGCACGCATACACAGAATCATCATTCCTCTCAACTCCAAATCATACACTTGATGGTAAATGATCATCCAACAAAAAGATTAAGAACGCAACACACGAAATGCAACATGAAATGAAAAGCTTTGGTGTTAGGTAACAGTGAATAAGTGATAATGACCGAGATGATACAAGCATTCTCAAACACTGAAGAACAACTAGGATGAAAAATGTTAAAATGGTCAAATTGGGTATCTATAATTACCTAAAAACGAGAAATTAACAATAACAGAGGATGATAGTCATCTCCTGGTCTTTGTTGTGATAAAAAAACCCCAAGTCATGTGTTATCTAATGATTTGAGCTCCTAGATTGTGCGAAAAAGGTCGTATATTTTGTATGTGTATTTTATACCAACCACTTTGCTTGTGTAGTTGAACTGCATGCTAAAAATTGCAATAATTTTCTCACAGCTAAAGAAAATGCTATTCAGATCTGTACATGCACTTGAACTAACTCAACTTACACTTTAGATGTTACAAAATAGTTGAATATAAGTTTGCTAACTTATAAGCTTCTAAATGATCAAAATGCACAATGTTTCCGAGCATCCTCCGCATCAAAATGATCAAACCATGTATAATGTTCAAATGAGAGCTCAAACTATTCACTGTTAATGTACTTTTGATTGAAGCAACATCAGAAGGTAGCAACAACATAGATTTTCACAGGTATTAAACAAAATTCGAGCTTTCAAAGCAACAACAGAAGAGCATTTAAACCTTCTAAAAAACCAACCTCTCTTGACTGTTCATCTTTACTCAGACAATAAGCTACCAAAAGAATAACCAATGTCGTTCCCTCTCTGGACATAAGAGCTAAAGTGGGAGAGCATTGGAGCTCAGATCCAAATCACGTTTGAGACTTGTGCCATTGCATTTTACTTTTCCTAATGGGAAGAAATCTCCACTCATTCGGCCAAAAAAGGGAAGCGGCTCGTATCCTTAAAGAATGCCTCCAACAGATGGACAATTCATGGCTCGAGAACAAGCAAGAAAACAATGGAGCACAGAATTCATCAGGCTTCCATCCTTTTCAAGACCACTTATAGAAGTTACTTCTTTTTGAGTCATCAGTGCATTGGGGTGCGTTTTCACCAGCACAAAATCCAAAAACATGGGTCCCCGAGCTGAAGAAGAATTATGCCCTTCCTCCCCTCTAAGAGCATATAGCCACTGTAGTTACACGAGTGGGATTCGCTGTGATTTGATCAAATGAGGGAGAGAGTTTTTCCTAAATTCCCAGTGCGAGCCCAAAAGGTAAACATATGAGAGACACAGTAAAGGCATTCCTCCTCCAATGACAACACCAAAGAAAAGAATAAAATAGTTACTTTGCGAAGCCAGACAAGAGTTCTAAGCATATTATATGGCTCACCTTTTCCCTAGGATTGAGATGATAGCATTCTACAAAGTTAAAATGGAAGACCAATCATTCTTCCTATTCATCTGCACATAGTAAAAAGATACCTCAAGGTTGATCTTATGCTCTATATGAGAATGTTAAATCGATTCATTTTTGGTTGTTCATCCACCAGAGCCAAATCAAAACACACAAGGCGTACACGGGTGCCTGCCCATTTCACTAGCTCATAAACTCTAAATAAGAGGACAAAATAGAGATTGTCGTCTTCTTCTTCTTCATTTACCATGAATTCAGAAAGTGGGGGAGCAGCTTTGAGAGAGTCAGGATCCCATAAGCTTTTGCAGGTTAGGTTCATGTAGCATGGGTCCTCAATCAATGCCCATGCAATTGACACTAGAAAAAGGTAAATAAAAGAAAAGAGAGGAGTCACACAAAGGAGGGGAGCAACAAGGTGGGGAAGAAGAGCATTACCCGTTTGCGCTGGCGTTTCGGGTCCCACATTTTCTCCATGCCCTTCTCCTCCTTCATCAGCTCTTCTTCTCTCTGCAATTATAGTGGGCAGCAAAATATCTGGTATAAGTATAAGTTTAAGTTTTTTTTTTTTTTTTTAGCTCGGACATAATTAACATGATAATTTATTATATATATAAAAACTTGGATCGAATTTCAAAATTAATAGAACATAAATTCTCACACTCCGTATAATTCATCTTTTTTTTATTTATTTTTTAATTATCATAATTTATTTTTTTATATTAATTTTAAAAAAAATTGACAGCATAAAAATCAACATTTCATCTTTTATCATTTAAACTCAAGTTTTTTTGTTTAACGAAAGAAAAACTTAGAGGTTGGAGAAGAGCTGCTTTCATGGCGCCAGCTGTAGAAGTGAATGCACTTGCAAGGAAGGAAGAGGACAAAGTGATGTCAGCGAAATCTAACAGGGAGATTTCTGACAGATTTAATGGGTCAATAAACTAGCAGTCTCTCACTTACCTCATTCTCAACAACCAGCGTCGCTGAAGAATCAAGTAAAAAAAATGTAGAATGCATAACTTCACTGTTCGACGCAAGAGGACAAGAAGATTGCATTGAAGGCAATGATCCAAAACTGAGCATGTTCTTGGTAAAGAAGAAAAAATGAACCAGCTTTTCTGGATTCAATCTGATAGGGTGCAGGCCTCAATTGAAGCGCATGTCTTTGTACGCTAGCACATGCAATGCACCTCTACATGAAGCTGCTGCTTCTGCTCTGAGAAATTGAACAGGGTGGACTCATCAATGAACTGCCACTTGATACTATCACTGAGGACTCACCCATCCTAAAAAAAAAACTGAAATTTTCATAATTTAGAAGGAAAAAAATCTCGAGGAATCGATCAACAATAAAACGACAAGAAGGACAAGGAAAACCAAAGGCGAGTCCGACTATTTCCACACCATGATTAGTGAGTTGCAGCACTCATGCTCCACGTACTACTGCAGGAGGCACAGTCTGCGAAAATATATCTTTTACTGCTTAACATTTCATCATCATCGTGGCTTTGTCACATTGCCAATAAATGTTGCTTCTTCCACTGCAATTGCTTTTCTGGTCCTACTTGAACAACTTGATGTTCCCACATTTTGAGGGCGAATTACTGCATGCTCACCACAACATCCATGATGTTGAGCAAGAATATACAGTTTTTGTCCCCCTTATGTATTAGTCATTGTTCGGGTTGGCTAGACTAGTCCTCGTGATTTACCTCCTCCGTGTTGGTCCTGGGACGGACTGACGGGAGCACTGGGGGCGAGCGTTTCGCCTTTTGCCACAATTGAGCAAGAATATACAGGGACACCATTGTTCAACTCTAGGTGTCGCCAAAAGGGGGAAGAGCGGTAAGCAACACCATCTTAGAACATCTCCAGGCATCTTAAACAATGACATTTTGTTTTTTCAAGCAAATCAACAATGGAAAAGCTGTTGCTTCCTGAACGATGACTGCTGACAACTCTGTGTCAAAGCTCCGAAACTACTCACAGTAAATTCTATCCGTGTAAACTGTAAACAGTTCAGTAAATTTTGTAATTACAAATTTGTTAATAGATTTTGTAATTATCGCTGGAATTAATAAATTCGAAAAATTAAATATTTAAATAATTAAAAAAAAAACTGAAAAATCCCAACATCCGCATACAAGAATATGGTGTGAAGAAAAAGGCAATCGAATTTTGGAGCAGGCGATCGTTAAGGCCTTTTTACTTGGATGAATTTGTCGGAGGAGAAGACATCAAGGGAGAAACCGAGAGGTGGAATAGAAATGGGAAAAAAGCGAGATCTTTTCTTACTGAATCATCCCGTCCAAGGAGTCGCGTCCTGATTTTTTTTTACGTAGGTATTCAGCTCTTCGATTAGTTCTGACTTATTTGGTCCCATTAAACATCATTAATAATCCAAGCACGGTAAATGCATGAGATCTGAGTTTCCAATTCTCAATGGGAACCCGTCCTATTTTTTTTATCATTGCATCGTCTCCTAGTAGCGTGGCTTCCTAATTTATTTTTTTTTATTTTTTATTTTTTTTAATAATTCATGTATCAAATTTTTCGAACTAACTAATTTTGAAAGTGATCGATTCGTCCCATAAAATTTTTTCATCGACCAGCTGAGTAAATTGGAAATCGCTAATAGAGACTCATCCAAATTATTAGAATTCTTAGGTTCGTTTCTTATCGGAGAGAAAATTTCTTACGGTACACTATAGTTAAGATTCAAATCTTAAATCTTTTGATTATTCATTAAAGGATCTCACCATTGCCGGGGGCGCGCAACTTCCTAATTTATGATTGTCCATTTGGTGGTGTATTTTATTTAATTTAAAAACTATATTAAAAATTTATAATTTTTAAAAAATAGATAGTAAAGTAATATAAATTTTGTTTAAATTTTTTAAAATGGTACAATTAATTAAAAATATAATATATATATATATATATAATATTTTGATATATTGCGCAACGCTTGATGCACGACACTCGCTGCACGATCGTCCGTAACTGAATGGTTAGAGCGCCTGGATTCCATCTAGGGGCAACGTGAATGTACAGGATTTTATTTATTTATTTTAGTTCGGGGTTAAGCTATTTAAGATTTTATCTTTAGGATTTAAGAATTAAATTATAATATTTAAACTAAAAAGAACTTAAAATAAAAAAAAAAATTAGATGCTCACAGAGTGTGTGGTGTTTGAGATATAATATTTAGGATTTAAAAATTTACGATTTAAAAAAAACAAATTTAAAAAAAAAATGAAATATACACTCAAGACACCTAGATGTCATCTAGAGCCCAGATAGGAATATATATATATATATATATATATAGTTTTGATACCATGCACATCCTTAAATATGCGATCGTGGGCGACAGCCAACGTGGACACCTGACGTGTACAACACCTCCGCGTTTCTCCGTTCTCTCTTCTTCGCGCGGGAGAAATT
>JBBUKS010192271.1:0-23377 GCA_038050645.1 Hedychium gardnerianum
TGTACTCAGCTACATCCATGAAGACATACTAATCATGCTACATGCCTCACGCGTGTAAATAACTACAAATCAGATATGGAAATCTCTATATGCAATTTCAACCTCGATACATGTCATATACATATCTGCATAAATATCTACATGGAATAAATGAAACATAAACTATCAAGTATGTATAAATGCTTGTTTCACGCGTTTCTAACACTACATGACCATAACATGTGATTCATAACGTCCGTATGTAAAACCCTACATGACAAGGACTATCTGATCTACATGAGAGCAAACACACGTCACACACGTGTTAAACAACTACATGATTACCCAATCATACATATGATCTTATCGTGTACACCATACATGTGTACACTCTATAGATATGATAAACAAAGAGACTGTATCAGAATAAACAGAGTATCTCCAAGCACAAGCATATAAGTATCAAACCCAGGTAACAATGTGAATAGAGTCAAGGTATCACAGATAACATAACAATCTAAAGGTATCATGCACCAAGGTCAATAACTATAAAAGAATTCAAGCAAGAAATACCTGCCTCTAATTAGGTCGTGTCGAGTAATCCGTAAGTCCAGATATCCGTCCCGAATAAATGTCCTGCGTCATAGCAATCCGAATAAATATCAAGGTCTATTATAATAACATATAACTAAACCAAATCTCATACCAAATTAGGAAATCCTAATTGGTTCATTCCGTTCACTTTCCTTTAACCACATCCTAAACCGATTAGGAAACCCTAATTGGTTCAACCCAATCACATCCAGAGTTAGTTACAAGGCTTAGGAATAGGAGTTCTTTCAACCCTATAACCCTAACCCAGCTGGTATTGTTTCATCCAATTAGGTTATCCATGAAACCAACAATATAATGTCACTACACAAATCCCGAATCGCTACACTTCTTCAAATCTAAATTCAACCCTAACTTCCATCTTGCATTTCAAGAAGATTAACACATACACCATCCATTTGAATCCAACCAACATAATAAACCAAGAATCATTTTCCCCAATCACATTACACAACCATTAGAATCAACGCTATAGTCCAAATCTTAAAACCACAGGATGACCAAGGAAGCACATATAATCTCCACAACTTATATACAACCTAACTACACATAATTAAAAGTCTAATTCCAAATACAATACCCACCAAATTAATATCATATTTCACCTCAACTTCTAACCTAGCATCCTTTAATTATAGATGAAGGTTTATCTACACATATGAAGATCAAATATTACCACCATCCAGGTTTACTATTCATTGGATACGACCTAAACATATCAAAATCAACAACACAACAATTCATTATCAACCATCAAGCTACCAAGCAGCTCTACTACAGTTTCTCTTTTACCTCTGCTAGGGATGTTGGGTTCTATGGCGGCGAAGTGGTGGTCAGAGCTACAGTGGTAACGTCTGACCGAAGTAATCAAGATGGCCAGAATTGTACTTCCTTCCTCCTCTATGGCAGTTGACAGTGGAGATCAGATCTGATCCAAATCCAGAATCAATCCCAATCCGACCCACAATCAGTGATCGACAATTGATCTCCCAAGAAGAAACGATCAATCACCAGAACTATGATTAAGTTTTGTTCGAAAGAAGAAAAATAAATTCAATTCCCTAATCTTGAATCCACATATCAAGTATCGAAGACCGAATTTAGAGAGAGAGCTTACCTAACTTAGAACTCTGGCCTTGAGAATCTACCGAGAAAGCAACCTCGGTGTGTTGGTGACAGGGTATCGATGGAATCAACGTCAGTGACAAGCGAAGCTAGATCAGAGGAGCTAAGGAGAAGGTGACTCCTCTCTCAAAGCTCTATCCACCGACAGTTCACTCAGTAGCCCCACTTGACAGCGACTTCAATCGACCGATAATACTCGGTAGTGAGGCATGCCAGCGTCGAGTACACCTCTGCCCTGGAGCTGAGTGTCGGAGGTGAAGCGAGGGCCGATGTGAGATGCACAGACTCAAGGAGAGTAAACCGATCGAGAAGAGAAAGAAGGCGAGGTTAGTTTGGTAGGATGAGGGGAGATCGAGTTTTTGAGGGGAGGAAGGAGTAGTTGTTGACGGCCGAATGAGACCTTCGGCTTAATGAAGCTTATAGGGAGAAAAATCAACTTAGGTTTAGGTTATAAACTATAGATTAAATAAACCCAACCTAAGGTTAATTATTCCAATCAACTCCTAATTTGATATTCCAAACATGCCTTCCAAAAGTCTGTTATTTATATCCCCGTGAACTCCTCTAAATAACTCTGATTAAATCCCAGAAAATTTCTAAAAATTTTCAAAAATTCTTTTAAGTTTATTCCTCGTTCAACGCACATAATTTTAATTATTTTATTTGTCGTATTTAACATTCTCCCCCAGTTATAAAAATTTGGTCCCCAAATTTACTACTCAAGTGCTGTAACCACATTAACACAGTCAATCAGTTTAAGCACTGAAAGAACTAATTACACCTTAAGTAAAAAAGTAAGGGTATCGAGTTTGGATCTCATCGTCAAACTCTTAGGTTGTCTTCTCATCAGTATGATGTTGTTATCCAACCCTTCACCAGTTGAAGGGTTTATGTTCTGCAATAAGCGTTCCTTGCGATCCAAAATATGCACAAGAACCTCCTCAAGTAGAATCAGTCTGAAATGGAATCGACATATCCCTCAGAATGTGAATAAGGTCTGGCACAACCTTCCTCAGCATGTATACATAAAACACATTATGTACCCCCGCAAGGGTCGATTTTAGTGTTAATGGATAGATTACTCCACCTATCCACTCTAGTATCTCAAAGGGTCAGATACAACGAGGTGCTAGCCTGCCCTTCAGATCAAAATTTTCAATCCCTTTAGTGGGTGAGACAACTAGAAGTACATGGTCGCTACCATAAACTCCAAGATTCTCCATCTCTGATCTACAAAACTCTTTTGTCAATCCCGGACTTCCACATTTCTCGTCGAAAAATATATACTAACTCAGCGTCATGCTGTATACTCTGTGATCCCAAAAATATGTTGTTTACCAACTTTCTTTTACAGAGTAGGTGCTCGATGTGCTCTGTCAAATAAAACCTCAAATGATGAACATCTGAATAGCCAATAGCTATCCGTAGAGATATGCAAACTCCACCAAGTGTAAATGATCCTCTCAATTGTCTCAGAAACCTAACACGCAAGATCACAACAAATCCCCAAGTGTCTGTGTAGCTCATTCTGAATGTCCATCTGTCCGCGATGAAAAGTTGTACCAAATGAAGTTCTGTACTCAAAACCTGCTAAGATATTGCCAAAACGTAAAGTAAAACACAGATCTCTATCTGATGTAATACTTGGAGGTATATCGTGAAATCTAATAATCTCTCTACCGTATGACTCTGTCAGGCGATCCAAAGAGTCCATTCTACAGATCGATAGAAAATGTGCAGAGTTTGTTAATCGTTCTATGATCACCCAAATCGCATCATGTCCTTTTTGTGTTCGGGTAACCCTACCGCAAAGTCCATAGTGATATGTTCTCGTTTTCATTCCGGTATCGGAACCTTTTGAAACAACTCTTCCTATTGCTCAGCCTTCCCTTGCTAATACATCAAACATCAAGTCACAAATTTCGTTATATCTCATTTCCATGTCATTCCACCCATAGAGCACTCAAGTCTCTATACCTTCGAGTATCATCCAGATGAATAGCGAAACAAGATTGATACGCTTCTAGAAATAAGTCCTCTTTGATTGGGTGTGCCCTAAGTACACAGAGTCTTTCACAAAATATAGAATGTCATTTTCATCACACGAGAATTTTGTCTGCAGTCCTGAAACCACTCTACTATACAAATACCACATATGTTGATCATTAGCCTGTGCTTCTTGATTTATTCCAATATGGAGGAACCGAGCAACCCTGATATCAAAATCCCATTCTCTGTCTGTTCTTGTTCTACTAGTTTCATCTCTGAGAATCTCTGTATCAAAATTGAAACTGCTGCTTAGTGACTAGCTGGAAACTCATACAGATAATGTCTCCATAATTATAGTACGAAAGCAATAGCAGTCACTTCCTAAATTGTAAACATGGTAGTTCTCCTCGTGTTCCTCCAGTTGACGAGAAATATATGATACCACACCCGCGTGCTACATCCAAACTACACCTAACCCTTGCAGCGATGCATCAATATAGAGCACCAAACTATTTTCCCCAGAGGAAAGCACGAAGACAATTATAGTAACAAATCTTTGTTTGAGCTCTTAGAGACTTGTCTCGCAAGCCTCTATCTGCAAAAAATTTACTCCCTTCCTGGTCAGTCAAGTCAATGGCAGAGCAAGGCCGGAAACATCCTTTACCATTCTCTAATAATATTCAATCAGTTTCAGAAGGCTATGAACCTCCTGTACTGTCTTCGGTTGCTCCCAACCGGTAATAGCCTCTATCTTCAAGGGATCCACCGATAACCCTCTACTAGAGACTACATATATGAGAAATCCCACTGATAACAACCAAGATGAAACTTTAATAAACTTCGTATAGAGACGTTCTCGTCGAAGCGTCTCCAAAACTATGCGAAGATTTCGTGCATGCTCCAACTCTGACCGGGAGTAAATCAGAATGTCATTCATAAAGACAATGTGTCATTGTTTATAGAGTCTTTGATACTAGAGTCATACCCAGAATTGACTCAATTATAAACTCCACTTGCCTTTTCGGGGCAAGCCGGGGAGTTCTTCCAAAAATACGTTCGGGCAAACTCGAACTACAGAAACGTTCGAGGGCTATGAAGCACCATCTTCCTCAGCCTTAATCAAAGACTAATGATTTTTCATCATCTTTAGTCCCAACGAATTTCTAAGGTGTGTGTTCCGAAAATCAGAAAATAACTACTCTCGCTTAGTAGTCCACCATATCCTAGTGAATTGTCAACCAATCCATGTCTAGGACGATGTCATATTCTGTCATAACGAGCACCTGAAGATCCCCTACTAGTGAATGACTATCATAGTCAAGAGGCATCCCCTGACATCTTAACTGATGATCATAACCTCCCTAGATGGCAGAGGTACCACTAAGTCATGTGGTAAGAGTGTAAGATTTCTATCAATTCTTACACAACAATGATCCATCTAATGCCTCTCAAAGGCATCACGAAATAAAAATCCAAGTAATGGACTGATCCCAAAAAATCGTCCTCTATATCATCCACCAATTAATGACCTGATCTCATTGGTGGTATGCAGCTAATGTAGTTTTTTCTGTGTCACTACAAGTCATGTACTCATATGTGCCTCCATGGTTATCTAACCACGCACAAGCGACCCAATGGTCGTATCTCCCTGGAAATAGAGTAATTCGATCTTTTATCGATCGATCAACAATGGTATACGATTTATATCCACCACCCAGCTAGCTAGTGTGGTTTGGTATAGTTGGTGATATTCTCCTGAGACTGTAATCCCGTACCTCTCATAGGGGTGTGATGAGTCTGACTCATGCTATCAGACGCAACCTCAGTCGAAAACCCTAGAAAAACTCACCTCTCAAGCAATAGGTCCAGGTCCCATTGACTCAACAAATCATCTTCGTGGTTGACCCAGACCACGGTTACAAACATTAACAAATCTACCTCAAATCATACTTATCACAGATATTGAGGTAAGAATTTATAGAAATATAGATTACCTGCTACACCACTTACCTCTTATTGCTCGGAGATATCCTGCTGCTGCATTGTCCCAGAACTAAGAAAAATCACATCGAGAAAATAAATCACGATTTCCAAAACATGAAAAATAGGCTTTCATAACCTGTAGCTCTGATACCAATAAATTGTCACACCCCGGGAGTATATTTATCCGTTGAAAAATGGACAACACCTCCCCTATAACAATCACCAATTCTTGGTATACAATCATAAAACAAATAAACATATATACCCCACGCGGGTATTCACATCCACGCATTGTAATAGATAATAAAAATACACTACTCGGGTATGCACAACGACGCAAAGTATAAATGATAGAACTAAACAGAAAAAAAGGTCTACACGATCAGAAAACCAAAAGCATAGTATTGCGAGCTGGCCTGGCTTACGATGCCAAGTACACGATCAAAAACAAATCCGAATTACACAATTGAATGGAATACTAATAACAAGGTACATCATAAATAATACAACGCCAAATGTGTAAATATATATGTGGAAGTAGATAGCTGAAACAAACCAACATATAATGGAATTAAATTCGGAGCTCGATATGAGTGGGATGATGCAGGCAGATATCCTCCAAACGACCAAATCATAAAGCTGCTAAGATGGAAAACAACATTAGAAAGCAGGGGTGGTGAGTACAAAGGATCACTCAGCGGGTATAAGACAGATAGTGCATGAACAATAACAAGTACAGTAACTCAAAGATATTCAGGAATTTAAAGATATACATGAACCCAAAGGTATACAGTCTCACAGAAAGAATATACTCATTATCGTATAATAACACCCGTATGCCACTTCTATACATGCACCCTACTCAACTACACATAGTATCAAGAGCAGTGCCAAATAATACCGAATATGGGTATAATATCTCACATGTATGTACCCTCAACAATCAAAATATGTACAACATCTCCTATGCATGTACATGATCATCGATGCTACGACTAGCTCGTACCCGAAGGGAGCATTGGTCTCTAGCATACATACATCATCGATGCTACGACTAGCTCGTACCCGAAGGGAGCACTGATCACTAGCATACATGCATCATTGATGCTACGACTAACTCGTACCCGAAGGGAGCACTGGTCGCTAGCATACATATATCATCGATGCCACGACTCACTCAACCAACCTAATGGGAGACATAGCTGATAACATACATGCAACACTGTGGTGGTAGATAGACAGATAAATCTACCGTCATATATGTCTAACTACATAAATGTACTCAGCTACATCCATGAAGTCATACTAATCATGCTACATGCCACATGCGTGTAAATAACTACAAATCAGATATGATAATCTCTATATGCAATATTAATATCGGTACACGTCATACACGTGTCCATATCAATATCTACATGGTATAAATGAAATATAAGCTATCACGTATGTATAAAGGCACGCCACACGCGTGTCTATCACTACATAATCATAACTTGTGATTACAACACCCGCATGTATAACACTACATGACATGATCTATCTGAACTACATGTGAGAAAACACACGTCACACACGTGTCAAACAATTACATGATTACCCAAATCATAAACACGATCCTAACGTGCACGCCATACACATGTACACTCTACAAATATGATAAACAAAGAGACTATATCAGAATAAATCGAGTATCCTAAGGTATAAGCATACAAGTATCAAAACTCGTGTAACAATTGGAATAGAGTTAAGGTATCACAACTACTATATCAATCTAAACGTATCATGCACCAAAGTTAATAACTATAAAAGAAATCAAGCAACTACTATATCAATCTAAACGTATCATGCACCAAAGTTAATAACTATAAAAGAAATCAAGCAAGAAATACCTGCCTCCAATTAGTCGTAGATCGTGTTAGAGAGTCCACACGTCCAAACACTTGTCCCGAATCCACGTCCTGTATCAAAGAACGTAAATTACAATCAAGTACTACTCTGAATCCAATAACTAAAACACATCCTAGATCGATTAGGGGAAACCCTAATTGGATCAACCCAACCACATCCAAAGCTAGTTACAAGGCTTATAAACAAGAGTTCTTTCAACCTCATAACCCTAACCAAGATGGTATCATTACATCCAATTATGTCATCCATGAAACCATCAATATTAATTCTACTCCATGAACACTACACAACCATCAATGAATCTCTAGCAAGAGTTATCTCATCTACTCAAATCCGAATCTAATAACCCCCAATCACATTACACAACCATTAGAATCAATTCTATAGTCAAAATCTTAAAACCACAAGATGACCAAGCAAGAACATCTAATCTCCACAAATTTGTTTACAACCTAACTACATATAACAACTCAAATCAACCACAAATCTTAATTCACAACCACAATACAGGATGAAATCCTAATGAACTAATCATAGAGAACCATGAAGGAAAGTAGACATCCATTCACCTCATTCAACCCTAGCAAATTTAAGTCCAAACATAATAACCCCTATAAAACTTACTACTAATCAAGCCAAATCTAATTTAGAAACAAATTCAATCACCTCTTCTAATTACTCAGCATCCCATTTCGAATTCAAGTATCTCTTTGACAAACAATTATCATTCAATTAATTAGATATTCCCCATATGCTAAAATAACCCAAAATCAGCATCAATAGACCCTTACCTCTACTGGTGGTGGCTGCTGGAGCACATCCAGAGGTGGTCGGAGCTGATCAGAACTAGAACAAGCTGTATCAAGATGATCAAAACCCATCAGGAATCGATCCAAAGCACAACGCCCTAATTTATTAAAACTCATATCTTACTCCTACCGTGATGGCCTGCTAGTATGGATTATGAGGGTGGCTAGATCGGTTGGGGATTCAAAAATGGCCGGTGACTACTGGATCCAAAAGAGCAGTGGCTGCTCTTAGTGAGAAGTGGGAAATCAGAGCCTGAGAACTTCTCTGTTTGCTGCCTGGCCACGGCTGAGGATCGAGTGAGAAGCAATCAATGGCCTGATCTAAAGTAATAGCAACAAACTCAAAGCAAATGCAAGGAAAAAAAACAAAGATTATGACCTAGGTTTGGCTCAGTCTCGGTTGTGGGCAAGCGGCACGATCCCCGGCCTGGCCACCGGCTGCAAGCTGGCCGCAGGAGTAGCGAGGCTAACCTCCGTCTGTGACTGGCCACTAATTGTGGCTCGAGGTGAGAGAGGTGGCGGCCGATCGGGGAGGAGATCAGTGCCTCCCCCTCTCGTCACTGCCTGACCGGGGATGTGGAATCCAACTGATGGAAGGCAGTGCCAGTGGTGATCACCCTCATCTAGAGGAGGGGTAGTTGTGGCTGGCCGGCGGCAGCGATGGTCGGCGTGGATGGGAGCAGCGGTCGGCGTGGATGGGGCGACAATGCTGAAGTCGGGAGGAGCCAAGAGAAATCGGGGCAAATGAATCGAGTGTGTGAGAATAGAGTTAGGTTTTGATTTTATACACTTAGGTTAATTAAGATCAACTTTAGGTTGATTAAATTTATCAACTCCAAACTTAAATAGTAATCTCCTTAGAATATCATTAAAAATTCGGTTTAAATCCCAAAAAAATTCCTTAAATTCCCAAAAAATTCTTTAAGATTATTACTCAATTAACATTTATTATTTTAGTGTTATTTTATATACTGAATCTTACAGACTCACCTATGTTTGAGATAGTACCCATGTGTTGGAGTTAGGTCTTATACCTATTACATGATTGAGTTAGAATGATAAATTTGTATCGTTATGTTGTATAGAGATGTTGGACTATACTTCTGTAGAGTTATTCTTATGTACAGTACATGGTCATATATACATGTTAGAGTACTTCTCGCGAGACTGTATATTTTCTTGATCCCCTACTGTTGTTATTATCATGCACTATCTTTCTTATACCCGCGAGTCATTTGGACTCACTACCCTTTGTATATATTTATTTTTCCTCAGGTATCAGCTAGATTTTCTACCTATTGGCGGGAGATTCCAGTCTACCTGTCCCGAGTCACTGGAGGGTTTTCTTTTCGCTTTTGCTTTTTGGTACACTTTATTTCATTTAGATTGTGTTATGATGTTGTAATAAGTGAACTTTGCATTGGTTTGGTTTTCTTTGTGTTCTGGTCTCGGACATTTATTTGTGGTGTTAAGTCGTGCCCGCACGCACATTATGTCTTTGGTTTTATTTGATTTTGCTTTCTTATATACTGTTTGGTTTATTAAATATTATTAATTGTGTGGTTTGAATTTGTTATCAACTGCGTGGTTGTGTACTGGGAAATTATTGATTGTTACAAGGGAGGTGTTGTCTGTTTTCCAACAGAAAAGTATACTCCCGGGGCGTGACAATTTATTGGTATCCGAGCCACTGGTTACGAAAGCCTATTTTCGTGTTTTCGGATATCGTCATTTGATTTTCTCGATGTGACTTTTTGAATTTTTGGACAAGGTAGTGACAGGACATCTCCAGCTATAGGAGGTAAGTTGTTTACTAGTATTATATATTGTAGTTAATTCTTACCTAGCTATCTGTTATAGGTATGACTTAAGGTAGATTAGTCACTATTTGTGACCGTGGTCCGGGTCAACCACGGAGACGATTTGTTGAGCCAGTGATACCTAGACCTGATACCCGAGAGGTGAATTTTTCTGGGGTTTCGACTGAGGTTGAGTCTGATAGCATGAGTCAGGCTCATCGCACCCCTAAGAGAGGTCCGAGATTTCGGTCTTAGGTAAATTTACCAATTGTACCAATCCAGACTACTATTAGCTGGGTGATGGATAGAGCATGAATACCAGGGTTGACTCATTTAGTTAAGGGAAGATTTATTCTAGTTCATGGAAACTACGATTGTTTAGTTGCTTGTACTTGGTTAGATAACCTGGAAGGCATATATGAGTACATGACTTGCACTGACGCATAGAAGGTTGTATTAGGTGCATACTATCTATGAGATTAAGTCATTACTAGGTGGTTCATCAGAGGATGATTTTCAGGATCAGTCTGTTACTTAGATTTTATTTTGTGATACCTTGAGAGACATTAGATGAACCATTGTTAGATAAGAACTGGTAGAGTTCTTACACGTAGATCACATGACTTAGCAGTATTTTTGTCATCTGAAGAGGTACTAACTATTAGTCAAGAAGTCAGGGGATGTCCCTTGGATTTTAGTAGACATTTACTGATAGTGGATCTCCAGGTGCTCGTTATGATATAATTGGACATCATCCTGAGCATGGATTGGTTGACTATATGTTGGGCAAAGGAAGTCTTAGTAGGTTGAGGTCAACCAAATACCAGGTAAGACCCGAATTTAGGCCTGAAAAAGCTGAACTTAAGGTTACCAATCGATTGGCAGGAAGTGTCAATCGATTGGAAGGAAGTGTCAATCGATTGGTAAACTCTAAATCCGAAATTCAAGTTTTGGGTTTAAGCTAATCGATTAGCTTGGTGTCTCCACCAATAGATTGGAAGAGAGTTTTGCGACAACACAGAAGTGCTAGAATCGATTAAGGCAATCGATTGAATGGGTTTTTCCGAACCACAATAGGCTTCTGAATTGATTAGGGTAATCGATTGAAAGTTATTTCTCGAGTGAACAGAAAGATTGTGAATCGATTAGAGAAATCGATTCAGCCAAAGTGCTTGAGTGAACAAAAGGTCTCTAAATCGATTGAGGCAATTGATTAGAGGCTAACCAATCTATTGGTATGACTCACCAATCGATTGGACAGGCAAAAAAAAGTCATTCTGCAGGTTTTGAATGGTCGAACTATGTGATAATCGATTGGGGGTAAAGAAAATCGATTAGAGGCATTTTTCAACCTGAAAGGAACCCTAGAAAAGGGGGTTCGCAAAGAGTTTGAAGAGGCCAGTTCTTGGAGATTCTTAAATGAAGTGTTGTTGAATTTCTGAGTCAACAAGAGGCATTCCTAAGCAACAAGAGATCAAGCAAGCAAGGTTATTCATTGTAAAATTATTTTCAATTGTATTTGCTTGTGTGTTTTGTATTTCTAGTTGTATTCTCGTGTCCAAGCTTGTATGAGGTTTCTCCACCTCCAGAAAGTTTTCGATAAAGAGTCATTCATAGTGGAGCTATAAGTGAAGAGAGTGGACTCTTGGATTAGTCACCTCAAGGAGGTGGATACCAAGTAAATCGAAGGTGTTAACATTGTGGAGTTTGCTTCAAGTTTTTCGCTGCAAATCAAGTTCAAAGAAGCGAAATTCACCCCTCCCCCCTTAGCTTATACCGGTCCTAACAAAAAAGATGAATGCGATAATAAAATTATACCACCATGAAAATAATATCCAAAGTAGAGCGTCGATGTCGGAGCAGAGTTTCGGCATCGTAACAGAATTCTGGAGCAGCACGAAAGTCGTTTAAGAGTAGAAAATGATTGTTTAAAGTTGTTGATCGAAGGTTTCTTTTATTGACCTATCTGGGTGCCTGGATCCCTTCCGAGTGCCCCGGTTAGGTCTGATCTGATCTGGTTTCGTTGCATTTTATCCACCTCCGGGCGCCTGGATCCCTTTCAGGCACCTAGACTGTTGACGTGGCGGCATCTGAACGAAGTCTCGCCCGAGTCGACTTTATCCCTTCCCAAGTGCCTAGATCTCTTCCGGGCACCTGAAAGATGACGTGTGCCAACCAACTAGAGCTTGCCAACTCAGCTAGGCTGAGGCTGGATTTGGGGAAATATGGGCGCTTGGATCCCTTCTGGTCACCCGGACTTCCAGCCACCTGGATCTCTTTCGATCGTCTGGAGTCCCTTCACTCCGGCCATCTTCAACTTGCATCACAAAGTTAGTCCAGCAAATATTAAAGTAAATTATAGTTGATAGTCCTAGAACTGTCCGGTTCTGACTTTCAAAATTCCTGTGAAACCCTAGGTTAGACCAACGCCTACTATTCCCTTCAAGGGAACGTGTCCTCACCTACTCCTCTCAAGAGAGTTTACTTGACTTGCCAAACATCCAGTCCTCCATACTTGTTTGGACTTCCTACTCGGCATCCAATCCTCTCACTCCATGACTTTCTCTCGATGTTTGGTCCTCGAGATCCATCGACTTGCTAGACTCATCTGGTGTCTTTAATCTGCCAAGACTTCTGTGTAGTATCTAGTCCAGCTTACCTAATCTAGTCAGTTTGACCTACTAGGACTTTTGCCTTTGCCTAGTATCCATTAGGACTTTCCTACAAGCTTACCTGCACACTTGATCAAGCTTATTAGATCACAATATGACTTAACTTTGAACATTTGCCAACATCAAAACCCAAGTTTGATTATCTTGTGCTCCCTGCACCAACATAAAACACCTCAAAAACTTCTTTTATAGGATTGTTGTTTGGGTTGATTTCCGCCTAGCAGTTGACTGATCTTACTCATCAATCGACTGCCCTATTAAATCCAACCGTTTAAACATGCAAAACGTCTCTTTCCTGACATGTTTGACCACCATCAATCGACTACTAAAGCCTACAGTCGACTGATCACAAACAATCAAATCATGTAGTCGAGTTTTGAACTCTTTGTTCACTCGAACAATGACATCAGTTGACTGATACACTCTATCAGCTGATTGATCGTAATCAATCAAGTTTTTCAGTTGAGTTTTGAAGCTTCTGTACGCTACTACAATGCGCATCAATCAACTGATAAAACACATTAGTCAAATGTTATTGTAGAAAAATATTATTCATAGTTACTTTAGTATTATTGTAGCAACCATAGTTTGTAGATTCGCGATCCTATGCCGAATTAATTTGGGGTCAAAATCGAATCGATCTGGATTGGATCGTAGAATAGTACGATCCTACTAAAAACTCTTAAAATTTAATTTAATATTTGATAGGATGATCAAATTTATCAATAAAGACTAAATCAATTTGATATTTGATTAAAATTCCTTTTAAAATAAATTAAATCAAATTAATAATATTAATAATATTAATAATATTAATATTAATGACAATAATAAATTAAAAATATAATATATATATATATATATATATTAAAAAATTTAAAATTTAAAATAAATTTACATATATTTTAATAGAATAATTTGATTGGGGATTAAGAAAACATATTTAAACTATCTCATTTAAGTTAAGAGTTTATTTAATTAATTAATTAAATTTCAATCAAAAACCTAAAATCTGAATTCACTCGTCACTTCTCCTCTCCCCTCACCCGTGCGTCGCCATCGTCGCTCCCCTCACCCCTCATGATCTCACTCTTACACGCTCGTCGCTCATCGCTCGCCACCACTACTCCTCTCTTCCCCATTGCTTGGAGAACAGTAGCCGACGACACCTTCTCGCGCATCCCCCTCCGCAAGTCGTGAGAACGGCTGTGAGAAACTAGGAACGTCGTTCGCGTGTCCCCCTTTGCAAGTCGTCGGTGTCTCCTCCTCGCGCACGCTCATGCGTCCCCCTTTGCAAGTCGTTAGCGTCGCCTCCTCGCGCACACTCGCGCGTCCCCATCGTTGTCGCTGCTCGCCGATATGCCGATGAAGATCGGTGCTGCATCCAGATTGTTTGTAACATAAAATCGACTGATTCCATCGATACTGTACGTTTCCAGCGATCCTGTTCTAATTCTATGACAAAGTTCGATCCCAATCGATCCCGGATCGATTTCGTGCTTCCTGATCATAGGATCGTACGATCCTACAATCTAGATTGCGATTTTACAAACCATGGTAACAACACTATAGCAGTATTGTAGTAATGTTGTAGAAGTACTATAGCAATCTTATTTTTGAGGTTCTGTGTTTATTAGTCTATCAATACACTCTATCAATTAACTAATACTCTTGTTTTAGCCTTATCAAAGTTGAATTCTCGTCTTATTTAATATCTTGTTGACCTCAACTTACTAGGACTTCCTTTGCCTGACATTCGGTCAACTTTAACCTACTGAGACTTCCCGTTGCCTAGCATTTGGTCAACCTTGATCTGCTGAAACTTTCTCGTTGCCTAATATTCGATTGATCTTAACCTGTCGAGACTTTACGTCTCATGTCAACTCTCTATTGGACTTTTGACTATCAAGTGTTAGATCAATCGTGACCCACTTGAAATTTCCATCTCATGCCAACTCCATATTGGACTTTCGATCGTCAAATGTTCGGTCGATCGTGATTCACTAGGACTTTTCATATCTTATCTAGTATCTGGTCAATCTTGACCTACTTAACTTTTCGTTTAACCAATTTAATGTATTGATCGACTGTTAAGTATCTGGTCAATTTTAACCTATTTGATGTCTCACTCAACTAACTAATTTATTAATCAAATATTAAAACTCTAACTCAAATAAACTTGAGCTTAGTCAATATAGATTGGACCATAATGATCTCACCAAAGTTTCTATTTCATTAATGGGCTATTGAACTTTTTTTTCCTTAAAATATTCTCAGCCCTTTAACCTTTCTAGAAAAAAAATAGAAAATTTTAAAAATTAATCGATTGCTAAAAATATTTGAAAAATGATAAACGTCTGATTTTTATTTATAACTATTTATGAGATAACATTTCGGAAGACTCGTCAATCAGCTAAAATACTTTTAAAATATTAAATGAAAAAATATTGACCGAGTAGCAACTAATTTTAGTTATTTATTTAAAGTAATTATGCAAAAAAAAAATCCTTGTTATTTTTATTTAACGTTTGATATGTAAATAATCAATATATCTAACGTTAAATAAAAGAAAAATGTCGGTGGTTATTCAATATCGGCGGCAAAAGCTGATCATCTCACTGGGGCCTTCAAAATTGGCCCACGCGCATTGAAAGGAAAATAAATGAATTATTTAAATTATTATTTTTTTTATTAATATTTAATTTATTTTTATTAAATATAATTAAATTAAAAGAGTAAATTATATAGGTATTTAGGATTTAATAAAGTATTAATATAGAAAATATCTAATTTTCAAATGAATATGTATACAAAGATGAATATTTAATTTTCGATGAATATAAAAATAGAAACTATAAAATCCAACTCAAATCTAATAAAACTGCCCTTTGCATAAAGAGTATATACGCTAGATGTTAACATCTACTTCTTATAAAGGATGATTATACTCACCCCACCTACGCCCTATAAAGAAATCATTAAAGTTGGATATGCCCTATAAAGAAATCATTAAAGTTGGATATATACCTTCGTCAAATCCGACTCATGGAATTTTTTATTTATTGCATTGAAGATAAGATTGGAACATCGTTATCCAATTTTATAATAAACTACTTGTCAATGAATCATCAAAATAATAAAATAATAATAATTTTACAATTAAAAGAAATTAATGTTTAATTTTATCGACGTCAGGCATATTTATTACAAGTATTTCTAATACTACTTGAAATAATTGAACATTATTCTAGCTAACATTACCTATATGGCTATATAATCGGTTACTTCTTAACCATTTGCCTTCTAGCTCACTTCTCTTTGGGATTACGTATTAGATCGCTCTCCTACTCAAATAATCTTCTTACTAAGTCACTATCTAAGAGCCGGCATGAGTTAGAATGGTTGACACTGCCTCCTTAATCATAAAAGTTACCATTTAGGCAAGTAGTTAATAAGGTTTTTTTTTAATCCAGATATCTGAGCATTGAACTCAACTAATCGAGATAATCCATTTGGGTTAATTATCATTTCGTCTCTTTCATGCGGGATAGACATTTCTCTCTTGGGCCCTGCCCGACTACGCTCATATACAAGATCTCCCTCAAACGAAAAGCTCCTAGCCGAGTTCATCTTTTTTTATCTCAACTTCTAATAATTTTTGACAACAGAAATAACAAGAGGCTATAGCACAAAATTGACTCTAGTGAGACCGTCTACACCGAAGGCGATACCTGATCAACGGTCCGACCATGTCAGTTGTATGACTCAATCGTTATTGCTCACTGGAGCATACCTCAGTCCGTTTGACTAGTCGGCTCGCAAGGCTTCACTATGCGGTTGTTTATTTGGCTCACACAGTTGTCTACATGACTCGTGTGATAGGCCACGTGGATATTCTCTCTCTTATCGGCTATATAAAACTCGACGATGGTAAATATAAGTATGATCTTTCTCCCGTAGGTGGAGACTATTCTTCTCCTTCGGGCTACTCGCTTTCTTTCTTTCTCACGCCCCCACCAGCATTATTCCCTCAAATCCAAGTTGACTTGATAGTCAAAGGGATCGTGTCGGCCACGTCGATGCCCACTAACATGTTGTGACTCACAAGGGACCAAGATTCAACCTACCGAAGAAATGATGTCATCATAGCTTCAAGAAGAGAAGGAGAGGATCAGCCTGAGCTAGCACACGGAAGGAGCACCATCAAGTCCAAACATCATGATAACTATAAACCTTTTGACATGATTACAAAATATATAAATATTAATTTTGAAGTGATTAATAGAAATATAATGATGTCTATAAGACTTATTTTTATTCCTTTAATTTGGGTCATGAGTTTTGGTGAAAACGCTTGGACGAATTTATCATTTCAGCTTCTTCTAAGTGGTTCAAATCGATGACTTTGTCTAAAAGAGTGTTTGGGCGAAGGGTATTTAATATTTTGATTATTCCAGTTTGATAAAATGTCCTTTTAGCAAATATATAATTATGGAGCATGGCTTTATATTAATATAAATCTCTAAGTGCTTAGTTTGACTAATTACCGAAATTATTAGCTAAGGAATGAATGCCGCTGAGTTGATACTTTGTTATTAGAAAGATATAGATGTAAATATTATTTTAGATTATCTTATATTTTTTATTAAAAAAAAATACTCCATTAAAATCGAATAAATTTTCATAATTTATCTATGGGATCCTTCTGAAAAAACTCGCTAAAGTAACGACTTTAGTTCTCTACGACCAGAGCATAGAAAACGGGAGGTTAAACTGGTTGAACACAGCTCGTCTTTCAATCCACATACAGATTCCGAACCGGATCCATTTGCGGCTCTTTTTGCCACCCCGCGAAGTAATCGCGCCTTCTCTCCTTTCTCACTATTTTGCCCCATTTTTCTGCTAATAATTGCGCAGTCGGAACCCACCGCAGAAGAAGACAGCGAAGGCGTGCTGCGTTTTCCTTTTCCTTCTTCGTATTTCTTCCACGCCTCGTCTAGGAATTTTGTTAGCTAGGGATTTGGCTCCTAATTCGTCCTATTCTATTTCTGTTCTCCCTTTGCCGTGATCCGCTTTCTTTCTCTCTGTTTTTTCATATATTTTTCATGTTATTTTCGTCGTTCTGTTTCTTATTTGATCTGCTAACGCTTGCAGAAAGAAAGGCGTTCCCTTTCGGCTAATTGCCTTGGCCAGGGATTTGGACCGAGATCCCAAGTTTAACGGTTTCTAAATTCCTGGCTTCTTATTGTTCTTGCCGAAAGGCGCCTCCTTTTGGTGCTAGGGTTGGAAAAATCTGTTCTTGTTGTATCTGCAATTGTTTGACTTTCACCGTTGTTCGTGATCTTGTTGTTGAAGCTTGATTCCTCTAAAAAGGTGCCTCCTTTGCCCTCCTCTGGTTGTAACTTTGGGAATTTGACGGCTAGTCTCCTTGATGTCGGTGCCTGCGGTCGCAATTCCTGCTGTCGCTCCCGGTGGCGTTTGCTTGAGCTCCCGCCTGTCGCATTGCTCGTCTGAGTATGATCAGAATGCAAGATTCTCCTCATGCAGTAGTTCTGCAGCGTCTTCTGCCTCTTCCAGCCGTAAGCCGATCCAGGGTGGTCTGTCGTACCTTTTCTCCTCGCCGTTGGCCCGCTTCTTGCCCACCACCTCTGGTTCAAGCTTGAACGACGAGCTCTCTCCGCCACGGATTGACCGGTCAGACGAGCTCGGGAGCTCCTTTTCCTACTCAACCTATTCTCCTTCTCTCAAATACAGAGAGCCCAGCCCCATTGCCGTCTTTCATAGCTCCGTTTCATCTTCTTCCAGGAGCCCACCTTTGCACAGAATCCCTCGGGATTTGAATAGAACCACCGATTCGAGAGTTGGAAGAGACAAGTTACTGAATGGATTCATTGGGCATGCGCTGGGCTCTTGCTTGGATTATGATTCTTACAGCCTTCCAGCTCCAGGGGGTGGTGGCAGTGTAAATATGGAAGATCTCCCATTTGATTTGGAAGAGGATTCCGGCAAAGTACGGACAAACTCTGAACCATATCCACCCGATCTACTTGTTGGAGCCCAGTCGAGGCACAAGATTTTCTATGATGAGTTTGTTGTGAAGGCTTTCTATGAAGCCGAAAAAGCTCACAAAGGCCAGGTAATTTGCTCATGTTCATGATCACTACCAACTAGGAGAGACTGTTCCGAGAAATGTTTGATAAAATGCATTCTTTTTATGTTGTTTGACATATTCCTTTCTCATGTATTACTGAATGCTTGTCGACTGAAAATAATTTATTTTCGTAATTAGATGCGGGCGAGTGGAGATCCTTACCTACAGCATTGTGTAGAGACAGCTGTGCTACTTGCAAAAATTGGTGCTGATGCCACAGTTGTTGCTGCAGGGCTGTTGCATGATTCAGTGGATGATTCTTTTATGACATATGATTATATTCTTCAAGAGTTTGGAGCTGGCCTTGCTGATCTTGTTCAAGGGGTATTCTTATCTCACATGATATTTCATTGATTAATTTTTGTATGAAAATAAGGCATCCAATTGTTCTAGTCATATATATATATATATATAGTCAAATGATACTTAATGTTATCTTTAGGTGCAAGGGAAAACAGTGCCTAGAGTGATACAATAGCATTTCATGCTCAAAGTCTAGTCAATTTGTTGCTGACGAAACATCTTCCTGATATTTTGATTCATGTATGGCAATGCTAACATGAAATCTTACCATACAGGACGGTGAAAAGAATAGAGATGGAGGATGGTAGTGATGTAGACAGAATTGTCTCTTGAAATCAATTTTCAAAAATTTATTTTCTCTAGTGTGCAGTTAGGTTTAGTACAATGGATATCCAAAACTGAAAAGAAAATTGCACTCCATGATTTGAAGAAATGCTGCATTTATAGTTTTCCTTTGGATAATTCTTGTTGAATATTCCATTGGACCACTAAAATTTTAAGTAATCCAACATTCTGGTTTCAGGATGATTCCTAGAGTTTAAGAATTTCTTCTTACCTCATGGTTTGAATCTCATTTTAACTCGTGGCAAGGCTTATTAATAGAGTTGAAGAACTTCTTCATACCTCAATTGTTATTGTAATCTGACCATGATCATGACAGATAAATCTAGAGGTGGATTATATATATATATATGTGTGTGTGTGTGTGTGTGTGTGTGTGTGGTACATAAAGCATCATCAAGATGAATTCTAAATGTTGTGTGATCATGTTTTCAAATTTCAGGTCTCAAAAATGAGTCTCTTGAGTAAATTTGCTCGACTGAACAACACTGCAAGCCGAAAAGCTGAAGCTGACAGATTACACATAATGCTTCTCGCAATGACAGATGCCAGAGCAGTTCTTATAAAGCTGGCTGATCGTTTGCACAACATGATGACATTGGATGCCTTGCCTATGATTAAACAACAAAGATTTGCAAAGGAAACTCTAATGATTTTTGTTCCATTAGCCAACCGGTTGGGAATCTTTAGTTGGAAGGAGCAGCTTGAAAATGTGTGCTTTAAACATTTATACCCAGAGCACTACAAACAATTGTCTTCCAAACTTGTCAGATCCTTTGATGAAGATATGATTTCCTCCTCTATAGAGAAGCTAGAGAAAGCTCTCAAGGACAAAGGCATTGGTTATCAATTTCTAACAGGGAGATGCAAGAGTTTGTACAGCATTTACTCCAAAATGCTCAAGTAATTTTTTTGATCTTCTATGTTAAACTGAAACTCTTCTTTTACATTAAGCATTATGTCGCTTAGAATGTGGTGGTTTATCTTTTAAGGAAGAATCAAACACTAGATGATATCCATGATATACACGGGCTACGCTTGATAGTTGAGAAACAGGAAGACTGTTATGCAGCCCTAGAGATTGTACATGGTTTGTGGCCTGAAGTTGATGGGACTTTCAAGGACTACGTAGCCCATCCAAAACTCAATGGGTACATCATTGTAGATTTGTTACTTCATTCCCTGCATCTTTTGTTCTCTTTCTCACTTTTACTATTGTAGGTACCGATCGCTGCATACTGTTGTTCTAAGCCAAGAATCACTTCCTCTCGAGGTTCAAATTCGAACTAAAGAGATGCATCTACAGGCAGAGTTTGGGATTGCTGCTCACTGGAGATACAAGGAAGGTGACTGTCAGCATTCTTCCTTTGTTCTTCAAATGGTGGAATGGGCTCGATGGGTCGTGTCATGGCAATGCGAGACTTTGAATACGAGCCATTCGTCGTCCTCCAGCGATGCTCATTCAGTCTGGCCACCATGCCCTTTTCCTTTGCATTCTCATACCTGTCCTTACTCTTACACTCAACAAAGTAATTACACTGGGCCTGTTTTCATCATCATTCTGGAAAATGAGAAGGTTAGCTTAATTTTTGCTTCCTATCACCAAGTTCATTCTATGGGGTGTTATCTGGAGTAATTCCTAGTCTGGTACTTTTTGTTTCAGATGGCTGTACATGAATTCCCTGGGAAATCTACAGTGGCAGATCTTTTAGATCGAGTTGGGGGAATTCGCATACGTTGGCCAAACTACACATTCACAGAGAAAAAAGAACTGCAGCCAAAGCTGAACAATCAACCTGTTATTGACCTGAACCAGGAGCTAAGGATGGGTGATCTGGTAGAGCTAAAGGCGGTGATTTCCGACTTGTCGTTGACAGAATACAGAGAGGGAATCCAGCGCATGTATGATAAGGATCTGAGCGTCTCAGGCAGGTAGATCTGGAATCAGATTTCCATCCATGCTAACGTTGTCATTTCTTCTCCACAACCAATTTCATTTTGCTGGAGAAGTTTATTCAGCAATGTAATTGTTCCTGTACATTGAAAAAAAAAATTGTACATAAACCATTAAAAGCTCGATCCAAATTCAGTTCGTGCCAAAGGATTGACTATTGAATGATTTTCTTGCAGATTGAAACGAATTCTTCTGTCGAGTGATGGAATTAACATAAACAAAATAAAGATAAGAATTACATCCTGTGCAGTAATTAACATAAACACAAAAAAGATAAGGATTACATCCTTTGCAGTTTTGACTCAACAAAAAAGCTCTAGAAAAAGGCTATCTCTAGGATGCACTTTCTACTGTGCTATCTTCAGATCTTCAGGAGAAAGAGTAAACTTTAGTAATTTTTTCCTTAGCACCAAGTAGAAAACTAACAGTAATCTGATTGTCAGAATTCCACTTAAAATGACTGCATTCCTGGAAGCTGAGTTTTGACTCCTGAAACAAGAACTAAATCCAAAGGTCAATAAAAAATATCCTTACTGACTTGCTCTTTTGGTTTAGGCAATTTCAGATTTGCAAAGAAAGTAAAGGATTAAGGGCTAGAAATAAATAATAAACTTCCTTCAATGCTATGCAGTTCTTTTTTTTCTTCCGTTTTTTAATGAAAAACTGATGTTAAGGGCTAGAAATAAATAATAAACTTCAATACTTGGCATGCGGCACAGACAAAAACACTACACTTTGTTGATGGATTCTTATGTACTTCTTTAGGCACCTTGTGAGTCGAAGATTATCTTCTCCCTGATAATTCCATGTGAGTATCTTCATAAGACCACCATGTTCATGGTGATACTCCCAAGTCTTTGCACAAATCAAAGTTGCACCTCCTACATTCTCTTCTCTGATGCAGTTACGTGGATGTCTACTAGATCAACTATTCATACGAGGTAGAATAGAGTCCATATCCACCTCTCACACATTGCCTATAAAGAGATTAGAGTTTACATCCTCCATTGGTATTCCTATCCACCAAGTTATCCTCAGTTTGCATATAACTAGGCTTAGTAGGGATCTATGCCTACACGTACGGGTGTGGTTTCTCTCTTGTTTCCATCATAAGCATGCATGGTCCAAACCTATTGTCCACCTCTTGCTAATCCATGACACTCTTGCCTTTCATGTCTTAGTCGTTCATTTTTTTTTATATTTCCTTGATGTCTTCCATAAAATTAGATGTTCTTTTGTAAATGAGTTGAAAACTAACATGGCACTTGTTTCTAAACCTTGTTACCCAAACTATCATCCTCTCTTTCCTATGTCTCTAGTATCTCATTCAATTCTAGATCTAATAATTCACCTTCTATATAAGAATTAGTATTGTGACCAAGCATCCCATAATTGAAACATACTCTATGCAGACTCTCATACTCGAGAGAAAGGGACTTCTTTCAAATCCCAAAGCATATCACTAGGTTTCGTCACAAGTCAATCTCCACATATAATCATGAATAGCTCTAGCGACATCATTAATAAGAGTATTGAGGCCTCATGGTTTAGCGGCTTTTGGGATAAAGTGGGTCTTCAAGAAAATCCATTGAAATCAAACATCTATTTGGCTGGCGTGAATGATGATATAAAGAGAGAAATACTTCACATAACCGGTTTCCAACAAAGCTTCTTTCCATTCCGATACCTTGGTATTCCATTAGCCACGGAGAAGCTACGGATAGCAAACTATGGTGCTCTTCTTGGGA